>JAUZNJ010039304.1:0-10780 GCA_034780135.1 Jordanella pulchra | reverse complement strand
AAGTGAGCCAGGCTCAGGTGTAGGGTGGAGGAGATAGCATCCTCAGTGGAGCGGTTTCGGCGGTAGGCAAACTGGAACGGGTCGAATGTGGGGGGGAGTCTGGAGACGATGTGTTCTTTTACCAGCCTTTCAAAGCACTTCATCATGATGGGAGTCAGTGCCACAGGCCGGTAATCGTTGAAAGAGGTGGCTTGAGGTTTCTTTGGCACCGGAATGATGGAGGCAGTTTTTAGACAGGCTGGCACTGTGGCTTGGTCCAGTGAGGTGTTAAAAATGTCTGTTAGGACACCAGCCAGCTGACCTGCTGACCTTACGACTCAAAGTATTTATGACAGAGTTCTGGTGAGACCTCATATCGTGTGATCTCCACCCTGTTGGTTACCATCCTAGTGCTAGATCAAAAGTGTTAGCTTAGCTTGCAATGGTGTTTTTTTGGCCTGTTGGATAGCTGTTGTTTGCCACCAAGCTATTGTTCCAGTTTCCTACTCCTCTATCGGATAACCGTTTGCTTGCAGTATCCTCCATTTCTCTTTAGGACCTTGGGAGCCTAGAACCTTGCAAAACTTCACTACTTCACTAATAAGTTCCAAATTCATTTGAATGTTGTCACATCAAATGTATTGTGGTTTATTGATAATTTCTCATTCTTCTCTCCCCTGGTAGAACTGAAGGAGAACAGTCTTCATATTGGCCTGGTTAAAATCTGGTTAAAATTCTGCTTGGCTCTGACGTGGGAACTTGTCCGCAGCCCGTCTGTTTGGCGGTCTTTCCTGGATAGATCAACATGTGAAGCTGGTTAACGGCTACCTTTTGTATCTCTGTTTTTTTTTTTTTTGTTTGTTTGTTTGTTTTTTTTTTGTTTTGTTTGTTTTTTTTGTATCTCTATTTTTGTATGCTTCTATCTCCTTGAACCCCAGGTCGCCTCAACAGAAGGCTGCTCATACTAAATTGAGTTCTGCTGGAGGTTTCTTCCTGTTAAAAGGTTTTCCTCTCTACTGTCTGCTCGGTGTGAGGGATTGCTGTTTGCAAATTTGTTCTGATTCTGATTTCAGAGGAAAGGTCACATTCATAATTGTTCTCCTATTTCTAACCTTCTCTTAAGAATGAACCTATTTTACAAGTGCTCCAGAATTGACGTACGGTAGACATCTTGCGCAATCAGTCAGCTAGTATCCAAATCTTTTTTTCACTAAAGGACTATTTGTTTTTCTTACAAGCAAATGTCGATTTTATTAGGCAACATCATTCTATCCAACTATCCAACTTTGCAATTCTAAATCAAAATCTGTCAATACGTCTAGCTTGGATGCCGGATCTAGAGGACACTGGTTTAAGTGTTTGTCATTTAGTCAAAAGAAATAATAGTCAGAGATCAAGCTACTACTGAAACCACATGGAACAGAAAATGGATGGAAAGTTTAGCAAGACTCCTCTAATTCATTTCACTCCATTGCACCTCCTTGGCTTTGTTAAATTAGAATTTTTCTGTAATTATTTTTATATGTTTATGCGTTTTGAGAGAGATGGAGAGTATGATGAATGGATAGGAGACATGGTCTGGAGATATACATACGTCGGTGCAGTAAAAGGAGATTTAGAAGAACAATGTCGTGTTGGTTGATCTTGAACTCATATTAAGTATTTAGAGCATATGTTGCACCTCTTACCTCCATCAGTAGTTTTTATTGACAGTTTTCAGATAGAAGGATTTTTCTTTTGATATAATTTTTATTCTTTTGTTTTATATTTACTTCTGTAACAATGCAGCCAGTCTGTTTAGAGCTCTTGTAATTTATTCCTCCCTGCTATGCTTTTTACTAGTCCTTTAATTAAGCTGCTCTACTTTGGTCAGAGCTCGATTAGGGAACCTTTAAAGTTTTTCTTCTTCGTCTTCAATGCCATTTCTATGAATGAACACCTAAATGTTACAGGATCATTTACGATCATTTACTGAACTTAATAACAGTTGCAGAATTTGACGTGTAACATTCATAAAAGCCCACAGTAGGAGAAAAAGTATGAATACGAAAATATTGTGGCATGAGGCCAATTCTGACTAATCTGGTGTAACTGTCACTGTAGAAAATTTGAGATGACGTGTTGTGAATTGTCGCTATATAAATAAACTGAATGTTATCCAAAACTAGGGACTCACAGATTTCTGCTCATTTTATTGTTTCTTTTATTGATCCTTTGTTTATTTTAGTAGTTCGTAATGTCCACATAGTTTGTTAACCAGACAGCTACTGTAAAAGGGATTATTAGGATTAATAATGTGCACCGAGCTTAATTGTGGTAGGCTCTGATTATTTTATAGCAGTGACCAATTGCCCATAAGAGCTGAATCAGCTTCCTTTTGAGTTCAAGACTTAAATAAACAGAAACTGGTGATTACTTTGTTTGAATTTATAATTCATAATCAAACTGGTAAAATTTCCTAACACAGAATTGCAAATACGCTGTATCTGCAAAATAGAAGCAAAAACATAGTTTGCAAAAAAATTACAGTTACAGAGTTCCTTCTTTTTTCTGTCACCAAAACCTCAGCAAATCAATGGGGTATTGAGTAGAATTAGACCCCAGTACAATTCAGATTAGTGAATGCATCTACCAAAATGACAAGAGCTACCTGAACATCTTAAAAGAGCCACAAACTGTTCTTCATACCACTCAGCAATGATGCAACAAGTCATCCAAAAAAGTCCATAACAACTACTAAGTTTCATGATCCGTGGCTTCCTGTGTTTAGTTTTGAGTCTCTTGTTGTCATCTGTGCTCTCTGTGTCGTCCTGTCTTCCCCTGATTACTCTCAGGTGTGTCTTGTTTACCTGATTGCCTCACTATGTATATAATCCCTCCTGTGTCTCTTGTTCTTTGTCAGGTCCTCGTCTCTGATCGTCATTGATTGTCTGATTTCGGCTTTGACAGCGTTGCTATTCCTCGTTGTTAGCTATTCCTCTCGTAAGTCCAGTGTTACTGGTGTTAACTCTGTACTCTCTGTTCTCCGTTAAGCCGTGCTGCCTGGTCTGAGGTACCTGTTCAGTTGCTGTATTGTGAACTCTTATCTTCATTAAAACCATCATTTCACAACATTCTGGTTCCTGCCTCTGCCTTACCACCACCAAAAACAACCGCTTCCTGACACTAAATGCAAATTCTCCACATTTCTGCATTAAAAATACATTTAAATGGAATGATACATTGATTAAACTTTCCAAAAAGCGTAATATTAGTAAAAAAATGGTAACAGCTATTGATGTTTTTGAGTTTCCTTAGAAATGGGAAATCATAGTGACCTTATCTCTGAGGTTATAGCATTTTAGTTTCTAGTGTGTGGATGGCTATTTTTCCTTTGCTCATAAAGCCTTTTGCCACTATGGACACTCTTACAACCACAACATTGAGAAAAGCACTTTTCTGCATCGTATTTTGCTTATCTAAACAGTACTTAGAAGTACATGAAAAACTAAAAAGAAGTACATGAAAAACTTACTAAATGTTGAATGCACTAAAAAAAACTGCTACGTAGAAAAGTTTACCTGATAACAATACGGGAGTATTCATCTTAAATAATTTACAGAATTCCTATTTTAGTCAGCATTACAATGGACATTTCCTACTCAAGGGTTTATAATATGGACTTCTAAGTAAATATAAAATGCTACATTGATACAGTATAGTAATGTATCTTTGTTTGTCTAATGTGTGTAACAGATATAGTTTTAATGTTACAAAGTATGTGTATTATTTTTTAAATAAGATACTGACTCAGAGCAGAAAGCAGGCCTAGGAATTTTGCTGGTGTTCCTCAGTTGTTTGCTCCTCCTCTGTGCAGGTGAGAGAAAGTATCAGCAACCATCTCTCACTTGTTGTTTTTCCACGCCTCCTTGATGGACACCCTACTGTTGCTCTGCTGCTGAGCGTCATCCTTACCTTGTCATGCAAGTTTAAGTTTGTGTTTTAATTTTACATTACATCATTTACACACACATACATCCAAGAAATCAAACCATGCCACTGATACAAATTCGTTCAATGCATTATGGTTTTTGTTACATTTTGCTTTGTCTTAAATAAATGTTAGTTTGTGCACCTTTACCTACCTCAGGTCTTTGCACTGACAGATCCAGATAACTGAAAAACCTGAGTAAACTAGTGGAACTGGTGCTTCTGATATATAGTTATGCTTTTGTTTAGATTTAAGATGTATTTATCTGTTTTATCCTGTCCAAACTCTGTACCTTACCCCCTGTTGAAATACTTAAACAATGTAAAAGTCAAACTTAGTTAAGTACAGTTTGATTTTATTATGTTTGAAACCAATTTATCTTTCTTGTTTATTTCTTGTCTATGAGCCCATGTTAGAGTCATGAGGCAAATCATTTAGTATGAGCAGATGTAGCATAATGTCAGCGGTACAGATTGCAAGAGCAGGGCAGCGACAGCCATTCACCCACACACTGAGAACAACCCATCCACCTAATTAAATCAGCTTCTACAATTATATCCCATACTGTTTGACAAGCATAGTGAACATTTACATTTAAATGATGCAATCTCTGTGAGTCATTTATGTACTAATTCCAGGAAATCCTTGGATTTAGAGGGCTTATATAAAGTTGGTTTCCAAAATAGATGACCAGAGATGATGGAAAATGACTACAAGGCAAGGCAAGGCAAGTTTATTTGTATAGCACAATTCAGTACAAGGACAATTAAAGTACATTATTTAAACAATAAAATGGAAGAAAAATAATAGCATGGTAAGACAAAATAAACAATAAAAACATGAGTAAAACAGATAAAACAGTTGGACTAGAACCTTAAGGTAATGACACCTCAGTTAACCTCAACAGTCAAAGGAAGCTCTAAACAAATGGGTTTTTAACTTTGACTTAGGGGAATTCTGGCCTTCAGCACTTTTACAGTCTTCTGGAAGTTTTTTCAGATAAGTGGAGCATAGTAACTAAATGCTGCTACTCCATGTTTGGTTCTGGTTCTGTGTGGACAGAGAAGGCTTGAACTAGAAGACGAGAGTGGTCTGGGAGATTGATACACTGACACCAGTCTGTTTTGTAGATAGGTGCTGATCTATTCGGTGATGTATAAGCTAACAGAAGGATTTTAAAGTCTATTCTCTAAGCAATAGGGAGCCAGTTTCAGGCCTCAGAATCGGGCTGATGTGCACTGCTTTCTTAGTTCTAGTGAGAAAACGAGCAGCAGGGTTTTGGATAGGATACAGTAAGATGACAGCAATAGGCTGCTATGCTTGATGTGTCAAATACATTTTCTCTTTCAAAAAAATGCAGATCATTCAAGAGTAGTACTTTAGAAAAGTAGTGATGCAGACCCATTCACCCATTCACACCAACAATGTGTGTCACCATCAAATTGTGACATTGTAGCCACAGCTGTCAGAATATAGTATACCTCTGACCACCATCAGTTCTCTTCATATACAGATTAAGTCACTTGCCCAAGGACACAAGTACATTGAAAGCCAACCCCGCAGATTGGGAGGCAAACTCTCGCCCACTGAGTGATAGCGGAAAAAAAAGCCGGAAATGTAAATCGAGAGAAGGCCTCCACTTCATCAAAATTTGTCCAAAAATGTACATGTCTATTTTTTAGCCAAAAATTATGAATTCACTTACTTTTTCTTAATGGCAGGCAAAATATTGAAATCTTATTTTGCCTTGTAATCCTTTTACATATTTTACTTACCTAACTTGTGTATTGACATTAACTCACATTTTTTAAAATATGAGTATAATCCAGAGGCTCTAGAAAAATAATTTTTATCTTTTTAAACTAAATGTATCTGTTTTTCATCTTTCAAAAATAGTGTAATCATCAGCACGCTAAGTTTTTATCAGAGGATATTCAATTGCTCAATATCTTTGCTATTCTTAAGAAAAAAGCCAATAAATCTGCAGCTAAAATGAATAGCAAAGGAGAGCAGGGGCAACCCTGTTGGATTTCCCATTGCATTTCAAATCTTCCGCTTGCCCCTTGAAATACATATGCATATCCTTATATACATTAAACTAATCACTTTTATAAACTTTTTAACAACCCCCAAATACTCTTAGGATTTAATTATATGGGATGCTCTATGGAGTCAAAAGCTATGTAGACATCTAAAAACAAATTTAAAAAAGCCTTCATCTTCAATAAACAAATTAGAGTCTGTTAAGTTAAGAACTAATATTGTTGTGTATAGACCAATCCCTAATGAATCCTGATTGGTTTTCACACAATATCTGTACCAAATAATAATTTGTACATTCAAAAAAGTTATTGGCTTTGGATCATTAATATATTGTTTGTCTGTTGTCTAACGTAATAACTTTTTGTTTCATAGTTGGCATTAAGTTCTAATGTTCAATACATCCTTTTATGGCTTTGAAAATATTTTTAAGTCTTAATAATAATTATTCTTTTAAGTCTTATCCAAAAAACTTATGAAAATAGGAAGTCAAACCCTCTCAACCAGGTGATTTGCCTACTGACATTTGTTTTACAGCTGTGTGCTTAAAAGGGCTTATAGAGAGCTCTTCCTATGCTCTATCGGAGCATGAACTGAAGTGGAATGAGAAGAGACTGATCTCATAGAGAGAGAGCTCTCTGATTTCTCTGCTTGAGATCATAAGGAGACACAGAAGTTGAAAAACTCTGAGAATTATGCTTGAGCTTGTTGATTTTTTCCCAACTTGAAAGGACACTAAATCCAACTTTATTGCTGCAGACAAAAAGTTGAGACACAGGAGAAATAAACCTAAGTCTAATTTTGGTGTCACACATATCTTATAGTTATCTTGGAGAAGTAGATGAAACCATTTGAAGATCTCACTTCAGATTTTTCTTTCTTCTGGACAGTTCCAATTCACTGTAATAGCCATTCCAATGTGCTTAAATATAATCCAGTCACAACAATTCAGTACAGGTAAATGTGGCATATTTAATCACAAACTGGACTTAGAAAGTTGCCTATTGGTTTGTTTCCTTTGTGTACAAAAAACTGAACTTTCAGAAAAAAATTCCAACTGCTTCTTTTCAGAATTAGATAAACTGCTGCTGCAACAAACCACCCCATCGAAGATGGTTGATGCCCCTACATAATAAAAAAAGGCCTTCAGGAATGGCTCCTGTACACCAAAAGATCTCTCTGTCCTTAGCAAGTAGAATTTGCTCTGAGTCTGCATGTAAAAATATTTACAAGTGAAAAAAAATGACTGCCTCATTTACTTTAAATTTCTCAATTCAATTTCTTCCGAAAAAATGCTTTCTGGTTTTCCTCCAACAAGCTAAACATTGAAGGGGTTTTTGTTGATTTCGTAAAATTTGAAAAGATTAACCAAACACCCCATACTGTATACCAGGGGTCATCGACATGGTGCATGCGTTGGCCCTCAAGGACCACATGATGTGCCCTCAGTGTCTTCTGAAATCAGCACAACTCACCAGTGGGCTAAGTTTGAAATTATATTTTATTCTGTTGCTGTTCTTTTTTACTCACACCTGCATTTATAGAGATTTCAAAATTACAATATCTAAAAGAAAATAAAAACTGAATAAAAAATACGTTTATTATACATGAAGTTTAAGTGAACGCTAACTCCTCCAGTTCATAGGTCAGTATTGGTAGGCCTTCCTATAACTCAATACCCGTGAAATAGCTCTAAGCCTTAAAAAGATTGGTGACCCTGCTGCATACTTTGTTCTGTAGTAAATGAAACCCCCACTGTCATGATCTGCTGCTCAGAGTTTTTGGTTTTGTTTTACTTTTCACTTTGGGTTTTCAGTTAGGCGTCGATTTATGTTATTCTGTGTTTGTTGCTTATATCATTTTTTAATTACTCCTTTGTTTAACTTTTCGTTTTTGGTGGTTTTTCCATTTATCTCCTATTAAGCATTCTTTGCTCTAGTTTTATATTGCCATTCATTGCTTACAGTTATCTTTATAGTATGTTTCCAATGGCCTAGTAGTATTTTAGTTAATCCAGGTTTTTCCCCTTAGTGTAATTTTCACTCTCTTTTTCTCTCAGTTTCCTTCCAGGACTTTCTGTCCACACCTGCTCCCAGTCAAGTAATTATCTCCCCTCATTGTTTAGTATTCTCGTCCCTGGTATATACTGTATATATACACTCCTCCTCTGCATAAACTCATTGCTGGATTTTCTTCTTTATCACCTGTATGTTTCTCCTAAGTGTCTCCCTGTTTTAGTTCCTGAGAACTAAACTAGACTTCCTATCCTGTCTGTCATTGATAGGAATTATTCTTTTGCTACCACTTCAAATAAACTTCATGAAGAACTGCATCTGCCTCTATTTCTGCATTTGGGTCCTGTACTAAAGTCCACAGATCCTGACACCCGCTGTTTAAACGATAACTATTTTTGTTTCTGTAATGTGTTAAGAACAAACATTCAAATAAAAAAACATAAATGAATAAATAAACTAAATTCAACATAATAAATGTTTTTTGTTATCAAGGGCATCATCACTCAGCAAAATTGAGAAATTAGATATGTTTTGGATGGTTGGGATACTAGGAAAAAGCCCAACAACCCAGCACCAGACATCAAAGAATCCATCTGTTTTCCACCTTTTGTGAAATTTGCACATCTGAGAGAAATAATTTTCCGCTTATGGCATCAGAAACTATTTATTGTGCACGCCATGTTTCCAGTGGGAAACATAAAATCCACAGCCTTCTCTTATTTGGTGAATCAGTCTTTCCCCTGCTTCAAAACGTGCTGATAAGTTGCATTTAAACAAGAGATGATCAAGTAAGGGAGGCTTTCTCATATTTAGCTGAAACCATAGCTATGTTGCTGTCACTTATAACCTTTACACTAACATAGAGTAACATATCTTAACACTGGAGCTAGTCAGTACACCTCCACCCAAGCAGGGAAGTAGATTATTCTAACAAAAAAGAGAAGGGATTTTTATCAATACAAAACAATCAAAACAGTTATATTGTTTATGGGACAGTTGAGCTGGCTATCTAAAGGAAGGAAAGTAGCTGGCAAAGTTAAATGGATTTTACTGATAAATAATTGAAAGTGCCTTCTTCTAAAACAGAATCCTTCATATAATAATGAACACAATGGCATGAAACTTGAGGCCATGTTGCCTCCATGGGAACATCATCCATGGTCTTTGTGTGTGGAATGGCAGGGGGTTATAGAAAGATGAAGAACACTTTTCTATGTTTTATGATATTTAATCTTTACATTTAACTGTAATCTCATTACATTATG
The DNA here is from genome assembly GCA_034780135.1 of Jordanella pulchra. Taxonomy (NCBI): domain Eukaryota; kingdom Metazoa; phylum Chordata; class Actinopteri; order Cyprinodontiformes; family Cyprinodontidae; genus Jordanella; species Jordanella pulchra. The sequence continues at coordinate 1,511 of JAUZNJ010039304.1, read as the reverse complement.
ATTTTATTTGTCTACTTTTTCTGGTAAAACTTTGAGATGACTTACCTATGTGAAGTGTATTGTAAATAACTAAAGTACTATCATTGTTATTATCTTTTAAGGCAATACTTCAGTTTCTTTGACATGAAGTTGTACTTGGTAGCATTTCTGACCAAAAATATCTAAACAAATGCATGTCATGTATTGTAGCTCTTGTTTTTGTATAAATGTAAAGTGTGTATAATTTTCTTCAGTTTTAAGAAGACGCATTACGTTGTGTTGTTTTGGAAAAAATAACAGATTTGATCAAATCCCTATCAAATCTGTTATGCATCCCAGTGAGTGGATTTGTTTTTTTTATGGTTCCAAATAAACTTGGAATCACACCAAGACAAAAAATAAAATAATGAAAAAAAACAACTTAACATATCCAAAGCCATCACATAAAACAGTGCTCAAAATGCTCAGGATTACACAAATGAAATCAAACGCCAAAGAAGAGGAAAGAAAGATTAGTAATGAATACAAATGTTCAGTCAATTCAAAATTTTATTTCAGCTTGTGCATCTAAAAAGGATCTTTTTTTTTCTCAATATCTTATCCTAAAATATCACAACTAAGAATTTGCATCCAAAGGGAAGGAGCATAAACTCTCTGATAGGGATGGCAGATGTCATTTAAATTAAAAGATATAATCTCCTGTATCTGCTTCCTGCGCATGGATTAGACTAACTGTCGGTACTCCTCAATCAGTCTGGACTTTTCAACTATACGCTAGAGCAGTTTTCTCTTTTCACAGTTCTATAACCAAAACATGCCATGTCAGAACAACAAAAGAGGGACATTAATGTTTGATGTGTATTAAAATGGTAGTTTCCTTCGCCAGCATTGGTATTGATGAGCCTTTATACAACACAGCCTTGCAGTTAGCTTTACAGTCCAATTTATCATCGACACTAGTCTCAAAGTATTTAAGGAAAATGCAGACTCTTAATGGCCTGACCTTTGATTAAATTGACTTCAGACTTGTCTTCTTTAATCAAGTCTTTGGTCTCATCTGCATTCAATTGGAGGCAGAATTCCTCACAGGAATAGTTTGAAAAGTCTTATCAGTCTCTGGGACATGGCTGCTCTCATTCTCCTGAAGTCCAACAATAACTGGCAAATGTTAGTGCAATGTAAAAAAAACACAAGGTTGAAAACACACAGCCCTGAGGTGACCCTGTGGAAGTACTTAAAGTTTGATGCTTCCAGTTATTAAAATATCTATGATCAAACCTAACAGATCGTTACCTAAATCAAACAGTTTGATTGGCCTTTTCATTAAAATATGTGGATTGATTGTATTAAAAGCAGAGAAAATCTAGTAAAATCTCCCATGTTTCCCATGAAATCTCATCAGAGCCATTGCCTCAGTTTATTTTCACAATGTGAAAGCTAAACCCCATGTATTGTCATCTACAGGTAAAAGCCAGTAAATTAGAATATTTTGAAAAACTTGATTTATTTCAGTAATTGCATTCAAAAGGTGT
>JAUZNJ010039303.1:0-10780 GCA_034780135.1 Jordanella pulchra | reverse complement strand
ACATACAGTGGGGAGAACAAGTATTTGATACACTGTTTTTTCAGGTTTTCCCACTTGCAAAGCATGTAGAAGACTGTAGGTTTTATCATAGGTACTCTTCAACTGTGAGTGATGGAATCGAAAAAAAAATCCAGAAAAATACAATGTATGATTTTTAAATAATTAATTTCCCTTTTACTGTGTGAAGTAAGTATTTGATACACCAAAAAAATGAACCTTAATATTTGGTACAGAAACCTTTGCTTGCAATTACAGAGATCAGACGTTTCCTGTAGTTCTTGACCAGATTTTCACACACTGCAGCAGGGATTTTGGCCCACTCCTCCATACAGATCTCCTGTCGCTGGACCACACTGACTTTAAGCTCCCTTCAAAGATTTTCTATTGGATTCAGGACTTGGGGACTTCTAGTCCATACTGGGCATCTTTGCACAGCCTGCATCTTGGGTCTGATCTGCTACATATATATATATACACATGTTATACATGTTATATATGAAAAAGGTATTAACCCTCCTGGTTAACCTACAAATCAACCAGATATTTTAAAAAGCTTTCCATAACATAACAGATTTGTTATCAATGTATCAACCTCCCAGACCACTCAGGTCTTCTAGTTCCAGCCTATTATATACACCCAGAACCAAACATGGAGAAGCAGCATTTAGTTACTATGTTCCACTTATCTGAAAACTCCCAGAAGACTGTAAAAGAGCCGAAAGCCTGAGTTTATTTAAGTTAGTTTATTTAAGTTAAAAACCCATTTGTTTAAAGCTGCCTTTGACTGTTGAAGGTAAACTGTTAACTGAGGTATTTTAGTTTGAGGTTGTGGTCAAAATGTTTTATCTGTTTTATTCATGTTTAATTGCTTTTACTCTACTTTTATTTTTCTTCTATTCTTTTGTCTATTTCATGTAAAGCACTTTGAATTGTCCATGTACTGAATTGTGCTATACAAATAAACTTGCCTTGCCTTGCCATCCAAGTAGTCCAATTTCACGGGTCCTACCCCAGTCTAATTACTGCCTGACAACATCTAAAGCATTGAAGGCCTCATTTTCTTATCTGAGGGTTATTGTTAATAATTTAAACATTACTTTAGTTGTTCGCTTAGGTTATGTTTCAATCCTAAATAATCTCCATGAAAAAACAGAGCAATAAAGAAGAGTATTAGATGGTAAATACATTTCACTGCAATGTATGCTGTAGTTTACAAAAGGTAATACTAATGTTAGAGTTGCCTTGTTTATATTACACTATAATATAAAACAGTGTATTATGCTTTTTAACTCCAGTGGCCTATGCAACACTTAATCACTTTGATTGAAGTTTCTCTGATACAGTTTCTCTGTATCCTGTGAGATCTAGTTACAGGAGCAGTCAAGCTCAGAACTTTTTAGTTCTGACTCATTTGTAGCCTGATTTAAAGGTCAGCGCCATAATCACCATAACATCACTCAGCTGTCACTTTGCAATTCCAGTGAGCTTGCACACATGACTGGCCCTGAAACACCTCATTAACATATTGATATTAAGTGTGGCATTCAACCAGAAGGAGGCTAACAGCAAGTGAGTATTTGATTGTCATTCTGCTGCTCTCACTGTTAACTGTATCTTAATTAACAATGCAAGTTATTATTTGTTACACAGTTTTACATCCTTCATTACAGTTGAGAATCGTAACTGTTTATGGAAACAGAAATCTTAACTTGTGGACAGCAAGTGTTGCTAATTAATTTTCAAAATGTTTTAAATAAATTAGAATTGCATGTTTGTATTAGATTTCTAACTGAAGATAGATATATATTTTTTCAGAGGCGATGTGCAGTATGTTATGTAATAATTTCATATTGATAAAGACCTTTTCACTTAAGCAGATCATAATCTCATAACACACTGCTAAAATAATAGTACAATTTAGATACACTCTGTAGGATCATGGAAACAGCACTAGGCTGATTTTAACGATGCAGACTCATGTCAACACGATTCTTTATACCCCATGTTTGATAAAATAAAAACCCCAGAGATCACAAAAATAGTTTGATTCTAAGAAAAGTTCAAATGAATTCAGTATATTTATATAGTTCCAAATCACAATCACATGTCCCCTCGGGGCACTTTACATTGACAATACAATCAGGTTATTTATAAGTTTCTGTCAACTGAAACCAACTGATTGTATCGAGTCATGGACTTGCACGATATGCTCCTGGATTAGCTTGCAGCGACGCTTTCTGCTTGCAGACTGGTGAGATAAAAGGCGACATACAAGAAGAAGCAGATTTACAAAAGGTAACTGTTAATTAGTTCCACAGATGGCCCCGTCCAGGACAGACACAGTCAGGCAGATGAGCTTCAAACCAGTTCCCATGCCATAGGATGAAAGAGAGCACATAGAGTTAGACACAGTAAAATAAATAGGACTACATTGAAAAATAGATCATGCTCAAGTGTCTACAAACTGATAAGTTGATGGCAGCAGAACAGCTGGTATTTCAATTCAGGATAGTGTCACAGCTGAACAGGAACAGACCAGATTAAGTTAGAATAACAAGATATTTTTTGTTTAGAAATAAATTCCCCCAAATCACATACAAAAAGAGATGTACTTCATGAAGCTGAAAACAGAGTATTGAGAAAGATTACATGACAAAATAGTTATGGGATATAAATATGGGGAGAATTGGTACATTTCTGTCAATTCAGTTTTTTTATACATTAAGGAGCTATTCTCATTTGCTTTTTTCCCAACAGGGCCTCTGTTTGCAAGATTAAACTCCTTATTGGCAGAATCGAGTGCTTTTATGCCTAAACCAAGCGTACTATATATCACAATATTTTCTTAATGATGCAGGCTGGTGCAGTGAGAAGCTGTGAGTACTGAAATTCCCAGTAACACTTTTGGATCTTTCGGCGTCTGATCAGAGAAGGCGGGCTGCTAACAGGCTATGACAGCTCAAAGAAATCAGAAAAACTAATAAATGGTTGTATGAGAGAAGTTGTGTGCAACCTTATCTCTACCAGCCAGCAAAGCTTGTTATCACTCAGTTTTAATTGAGTTGTTACACGAACGCAGTGAAACATACACATGGCTTGCATAAACAAATTGAAATTGTTATTCTGTGAACAACCTATTATTCCAGCTCCAAGCTGCAAAAGACTTAGAGGAGGCAACAAATAAAGCAAAAATAACCTTTGAAACTTTTGCAACTACTTTCTTACCATACCCTTGTTTTGTTTCTCTGCTTTCAGTGAACTAGGCCTGACGCACATTTGTCTAAGATCCTATGAGTAATCCTGGACTACAAAAAAATTTAAATTTAGTTTCCATTTTCATCATTAAAATGTGATTTAATATTGGCCAGAAAATTCATTCGCTTAGAAGAATAACACGTTTATTTCTTAAAAACACTTACCATATTTTGGCATCAGACCAAAATAAAAGACTGAAAAATTTATATTTTACACAGGTGCATTTCTTTTGGGTAAGATTTTGATATGGCATATCCTTCAATGGAGGAAATAATATGCTGATAATAAAGATCCCACCATCTGCCATTTTTAAGCACTTGACTTACTTTGAACTTAAAAATCATTAAAGACTAGTATCAAACAAAAAAGCAGACAAGTAGAGTTAAATGTACTTCTCTGAGACTGTTGAAGGCTTTAGTGGCCTGTCCATCAGAAAAAAAAATATGCTGTTGTAATTTTGGTTTTAGAAAAGCATGAAGCCTTTTTTATTTTCCTCAGAGATGTTCTATGCAGAAAAAAAGCTTTGTTTTTAAAGGTAAAGTATAAGAAAAATTGAAATGCTTACTTCTTTAATACTTTTTGCCTAAGCAAATCACACAAATCCTGTTTTTGAGAAAAACTATTGTAATAAAAAACTAGGGACCCAGAATTTGAGCCAGACACAGCGGGCAAATTTGAACAGTTTATTGAAAGGTGCAACAGGAACTGGAAAGACAGTGACGTCACTGCTCAGGATGGAGAAAAAGCAAGAACTCTGAAGGTAAGCCTGCTGACTTGATCCCTTGTTGTAAGCTTGGTATTTAGGAGGAACCTGGGATGAATAAACCATGTGAGCACAATCCAGGGCAGAATCCAGAGACAAAGTCAAAGGGCACAAAAGATGTCAAATACAAAATACACAAATGTCTGACAGGGGTTCAGGCAGGCTCAAATATCAGAAAGTAAATCAGGTCAGAATCAGGCAGGCAGAATAAGGAATGATGAATAAAACTTACAGATTGCTTATAATAATCTGGCACAAGTTAACGTTCTAAGGGAGTTTTATGTAGCTAGATGAGAAGGTGGATCTGATGAACGTGATGAGAAGCAGAGCAGAGGAGCAGTTGGAGGTGATTAAGATGACTAGACCAGCCCTGGTGTACAAATACAAAAACAACATATCATAGCAATGTAATAAGGAAACGATAGACTTTATGTAAAAGTTTAGAAGAATCCACTGCTAGCTCCTATTGTAACCAAAGGCATTATTTTTAATCATAAAGTTCCAGTTAGGATAAGGTATAGTTGTATCATAGTTCATACCTTCTATGTGTTCCTATGAAAACAAAACATTTAACATAACAGTTTTTGATAAATCATCAACGTTTCCCAACATTTACTCCTGTATAACATAACCATCCATACTAAACTGTTATATCAATACATCATGTTATAGGTAATGGTTTTATAATCTTTATTTTTGCTGTTATCCTTTTTTATTTGTACATAGTTTGGTAATCTTTTACAATCATATCAATTTTGCTTAGATTTCACAAACCTAGTTATATATTGACTAAAAAAATAATTTAATAGAAGTTTATTTGTCCTTTTAAATAAATTCTTATATATCTAAGAGAGCATTTTATTCCATATATGTGGAGTTTGATATTTAAGAACTCAAGTGCTCAAATCACTTTTTTTCACAATACTTGGCTGATGGTTAATAGTAAAACTGGACAGACTTTTATTTGTAAAAACATTAACTTTAATGCTTTTTATTGCACAACTATCTACATTAAATTATTTCCCAAGTTAATGAGTATTAAATAATACATACATAATCTAGATAGAATGCGTTAAACAGAAAATACTTCCATAAGGGCATAATGAAAGAAAATGAAAGTTTTAAAAAATGCCACTACAGGGAGGTCCCTTGGACACAAATATCCCTGGATTTCTCAATTCTGTGAATTTCCACAATCTCTATTAAAAGTGTAACATCCTTCAATTTAGCACATTTCACAAAGCCCTCCAGCAAACACCAGTTCAAATTGAACAAAATTACAAAGGGCTATGCTGCCAGTTTGAGAGATGGGATTCTGTTCAGCGATAGCTGTGCAACAGCAGGCTTTAAATTGATTAATAAGTTGACACGGAGGGGTTCAAGTGAGTGACCTTGAGTTGATCTACATTCTGTGGGCAGCCCCTAAATGTGCAGGGGCAGTAGAATATCATAAATGTCATTATTTAATGACACTGAGGAAAATTCAGGGTTTAAATTTAGAAGACATTTTTTCGGAAGATTTTTTTTTTTGTCTGGCTTAAGAAAACAGGTAATAAACCATCATTGGATATGATTTGTCCAGCTCAGCCATCAACTGCACATTCTTTCATGGGCATTTTTTTTTGTATCATGCCTTATCTTTTCACAATTGTGTTACAGATGCCCACACGGCTAAAACATTTAATCAAAAATTATTTATTACAAAAAAATATTTTACTATCAAATAAAGAAAGTTGGATTTTAGATGTACACATCTTCTACATCCTCAACAGACATCATCGTCAAAAACATGATCTTAACATGATCTTGACACAATGTCTGCAACATTTATACTCTGTGCAGCTTTACCCCCATTCGGGGGGCATATGCAGCAAAAACCCGAAGCTTACAACACCAAACAACACAGGGAAGTATAAAACACAGCTGTTTAAAACGCAAAACCTCTTAATGCCATCCAACAGCCGCAGTCATTTCTTTCCAAGAGTTTTCCATAATATCTTGAAAGTGGTGGTAGTTTTTAGCTAAATCACAAACGACTCTTGGAGGTGTTCTCTCACCAAACAGCAGAAATATGTTTGACTCAAGGTTAAAGGATTATGTTAATACATTTTTATATTTTGAAAGGAATTTGTGAATTTATTCCCTATATGTGGAGTGTTTGACTATAATTTTAGCTAATTTCACCCTTTCATTGTTCTGTTTTTCATTTTTCTAACACATCTGAACGTTGAAGGCTGAATATCTTAAAGTTATTCTTAGATAACATATTTGATTTGTGCAGGTGAAACCGTTTTTTGCTTTGGTTTTTAAGGTATAATAATTTTTAACTTTGGCCAATGATGTAACCATCCACCCAAGTGTTAGTGCTGTGATCCTTTTGAATTTAAAGTTAATGTATAACATTAAAAGTCCTTCCTGTGCTGGCATTAAATATAACAGTGGGCAAGTTTACCCTGTTTAGTGAGTGGAATGATTGTGCTGAAGACTAATTTCTTTTTCTTGTTTCATTTTCTTGTTTTCTGTTACTCTTCATAGGTCTGTGTGGTAAAAGTCAGTTTGAATGGATGAATATAAGGACTTTGAAAGAGGCTCTAGCATCACCTTATATGGTAATGCTTTGGTGCTGCTTATATCGATGATTTTGTTTGATATGACTAGAATAAATTCTGTTAATACTTAAAGATGTTTCCCCTTTTTGTCTATGCTATCTGAGAACCATCCCTTCTCAGATCGAACTGGGGTTGATCATGAATGTGCAAGGAGGGGCTAACTTTTTCAGCATATCAGTGTTATTGTATAAATCCCCTGTATGTAACTCCTCATGTATATAGCTTTCTGTGTTAAATTTGTATCTGTCTCTTAAGGCTGTATGCTGCAAGTTAAATAATTCCACATTTCAGTGATTTTGACAGTATAATGATATATTGCAGGATACAGCTTAGTATTTCACCAAAAGGCCTCTGAATACTAACACCTTGTATTCTCATTTTGAACTCAAAAACAGAAACATGGAATTTTCTTCGAAAATGGCTTTACAATTTGTACAAACTCCATCAGAACTCAAACCAATGATTTGAGAGTGTTATTCTATAAAACCAATGCAACCCATTACTAGGGGCCATCCTCTCTCTCTACAAGAGGAGCAGGAGTTTAGTCCGCATTGCTGGCATTAAGTCGGACTTGTTCCCAGTGCATGTTGGATTTCGACACGGCTGCCTTCTGTCATAGGTCCTGTTCATAACCTTTATGGGCAGGATTTTTAGGCACAGCCAAATGGCAGAGAGGGTCTGGTTTGGGGACCAATGGATCTTGTCCCTGCTGTTTACAGATGACTTGGTTCTGCTGGGTTAGGTCCTGCCAAGACCTACAGCATGCACAAGGGTGGTTAGCAGCCGAGTGTAAAGGGGCCGTAATGGGAATCAGTTCCTCCAAGTCTGAGGTCATGGTTCTTGACCGGAAAAACCATGCCCCGTTCAGTTTTAAGGAGCGTTCCTGCCTCAAGGCTAGCAGTTTAAGTAACAGTTTAAGGGGTCCTGTGCCTGAGTGAGAGGAGAATGTACATCAATGGACAAATCAGTGCAGCTGTGGCTATAATGCAGACGCTGCACCGGTCTGTCGTGGTGAAGAGAGAGCTCAGTGAAACGGCAAAGTTCTCCATTTACCGATTGGTCTACATTTGGTCAGGGAATCTGGATCATGACCGAAAGAACGAGATCCCGGATACAAGTCGCCGAAATGACCTTTCTCCATAAGGTGGCTGGGCACTCCCAAAGAGATATGGTGAGGAGCTTGGTCATTTGGGTGAGGCTCGGAGTAGAGCCGCTTCTCCTCCACATCCAAAGGACACAGCTAAAGCGACACTGACATTATTTTTTTCGGATGCCCCTGGACACCTTCCTTGGGAGGTTTTCCAGGCATACCCCACCAGGAGGAGGCCCAGAAGACGACCCAGGACAAGCTGGAGCGACTATGTCTGGGAGAATCTAAAACTTCCCCCAGCAGAGCTGGAGGAGGTGTTTGGGGGAGGGAAGTCTGGGAGTCTCTGTTGAGACTGCTACCCCTCGGACCCTGTCCAAGATAAAGCACTGAGTATGAGTACCACTACAACACCAGAAATAACAACTTACATTAAGAGGCAGTATTGCTTGAAACAGGAAATAGATAAGCTTTTCAGCCTAATGAGTTAATTGTTTATTTCTACATACTTGTAAATAGCATCTTCACTTCTATACTTTATATGTTTAATTGTAGATTATTTGATTAAAAAAAAAAAAACATAGCAAAGAGTGAAATGTAAGAAAACAACAAATAGAAAATTCTGGATTTTTTGTGATTTGCAAAAATAATGTTAACTTTATTATCTACATCAGGGTTGCTCAAGTCCGTCCAGTCCTCAAGAGCTACCATCTTGTAACTTTTAGTCACATCTCTAACAAACCTGAATCTAAAGGCTCTGTCCCCTCATTTAGTTCGGCAGAGGTATGGTAACGAGACGCTCATTTGATTCAGGTGTGTTAAAAATGGGATGCATAAAAAAGTTGCAGGATAGTAGCTCTTGAGGACTGGACTTGAGCCCCCCTGATCTACATACATCATTTTTATCTACAGTACATACAAATGATGCATTATAGACAGCAGAATCCCAGAAGATCTGGGTTAAATCTTGCATAAACCCCTTAGTGCCCATTTACAAAGCCTCTTGGATCGTGTGTAAATATATGCCCTCACATTCTTATTATTCTTTTCTCAGTTGAATTAATCATCAGGATACAAGCCGACTGGCATTTTGAAGTTCATAGGTGAGGCAATGCAGTTGTTTGTATATATTCTCAGCATAAAAGAGAAGAAAAAGAACCATGAAGAGAAAAGTTTCCATTAATTCTACCCAGGTTATCACTGTAGTTTTGGTCTCATTTTCCTGACGGATAAATCATTTAAGGGGGTAAACAGCAGACCTCAGTCTGTGTTTCTTAAACAAGCATTACTGTTATTTTTCTGCTACTCCTGATCCTATTCTTTGATTTTCTAATTTTTTTTTTATGATTAGTATCACCTATTGAATGTCAGCTATGTTGTTGTTGCCATCAAGCACATTAAAGAAAATGTAGGATAATCCTAGCTCACCTTAACTTTTAGGCACAGATATCAATATTTTCAAGAAGTTATGAATTAAGCCATTCAATCATATAGAACACTGTCAATGTGTAATCTGTCTGCTTAATTCTAATTTCAGTATATTGTGATAACATTCTCACTTTGACTTTTCTTGTTCTTTCTTCAGCATACTGTAGGAAAATATTCTTATGTGGGTGCATTGCTGTCATTACCATGTATAAGATATCATGTTCACTTTTAAATATTTAACTTAAATACAACATATAATATTGCTGCATTACATACAATTGTTTACCAAATGTTTAGGTTAAGGAATATTAAAGAGGATTTCATAGGAAATAGATTAACTATACATTCATTCAAGTTATAAAGCTTAAGAAAATCAGTTTCTAAAAACAACTATATGTAGAAATTATTGAAATGCATTATCAAACTAGCAGAAAGAGGTTTTATGAACAGGAAATTGAGCTCTTAGATGTTCTGTTTTCAGCTTTATTTGTCTATGGAGATTTTTCTGTTAATATTCCTCTGATTGGTTCTCTGTAGTGTCTGATTCAATTGCTAATATTCACTTTATTTATTAAATGGTCAAAAAAACAACAGTATCTCTCTGATCATGTTGATGTTGCTACATTTTTTGGTGTGAAAATCTGGGAATTTCAACTGGATATACCTCTTTCATGAGTGCTACTCAATTTTGACTAAAAACATGGATTGATTGATTGATGTGAAGAGCTGTCAGGATTCCACCTGCTGTCATTCCAAAGTGGTACCAAATTAAAATTCAGCCAAACTAACAGATATCTAAGCTGCACATTTTCTGTGACACCAATAAAAGAGCTTAATGAGCTGTAGCCTATCTTGACAAAAAAAGATAGAGAAGCAAGGCAAATCTTTATGGCATCTAAAACAAGAGCAACTTTACTAAAGAAAATGTTAATACCACGCTTGGAGCCTATGGGAGCCCTGACTCTCAGCTTAGTGTGAATTCATTCAACAGTTTACTGGGGAGAGGCAGACTATGGTATTGTCTACCTATGATAAACTACCTGAATTAAGACAGACCTGAGACACCTAGTTGGCTGGAAATGTGTTTCCATGCCAGTGTTCTCCTCCCGAAGCCACAGTATAATCTTGAACTTGTCATAATATTCAGGGATTTCAGACACACCTGAAATAGCTCCTCCTCCAGTTTGCTGTCTGATCTTCCCACCTGATGAAATGATTTCTATTGCCCTTGTATCTGCTAATCTGAGCTTTGAGGTTCGCTGCACAGAGCTTGCAGTATCCCTGAAGCACAACTTTTGCACCACTGTGTAGCACATCCACACAAAAAAGGAGGAGGTGTGGCTTCAATATTTAAGAACACCATGAACTGTAGTAAAATCTCTTTGGGTAATTTTATGTCTTTTGAATATCTTGGAATTGAGGTAAAAGGCCACAAACGAACTTTGATACTAACTTTATATAAAACCCCAACATATGAGGAAAATTTCTTTATGGACTTCAATGAACTTCTGTCTCTCATATGCATTGATTATGATTATTTAATAATTGTTGGTGATTTCAGCATTCATGTTGACAACCCCCAAGACCGAGGGGCAAAAAAGCTGCTTGATATATTAGAGAGTTTTGGTTTAACACAAC
>JAUZNJ010039302.1:0-10781 GCA_034780135.1 Jordanella pulchra | reverse complement strand
TATTAACAACAAATGAAATTGCTGTTCTTCATTCAAGCAGTTTATTAATCCTTGTAGGAAAGAACAGATAGTCTTTACCAATGTTATGCTCCTTCTGATCCAACAAAGGATTGCACTAAACACTTAGGAACGAGACATTCTTACAAAGTACACTGTAATAAAAAAAACAGAAAATGTGACTGCATTTGACTGCGTCAAGGTCTATTTCACATTAATCTAATATTTTTGATGTACCACTGTCTTAGTTCTGGGCAGCCGTAGTCTCTACCCGGTCTTGTTCTGTCCTCTGGAGGACTTATCCGATCTGCCTCTGTGCCCGTCTGTTCCTCTACGGTAAGTTCTTTAGCTGGCCCCAGCCAGCTACAATCTCTCCCTGCTGACGCTGTTTCCCCTATGGGTTTCTCCACTCTCAATGGGTCACTGATAGGTGGAAGTACTGCTTTATCCAGACCTAGCCACTGGAGGAGGCGGTGCTAATCCCCATACCGGTTCTGTCTCTGGAAATCTGGTGAACCTAGGAATGCCGACAGCTTTCTAAAGTAAAAAACACTCCCAGCCACTTTGTAAACCCTTTTCTTCCATGATGAGGTGAAACCAATGACCAGCAGAGTCTATGACATATAAGCTGTTTGCCCATTGAGCAGTTTCTCCAGCAGTGCAAGATACTTTCACTGGCTAGGCATATTTGAAGGCGAGCAACAGCGGATGAAACAGCAGAATTTTTGCAGGTTAAGCATTTGGTGTGAATGCACCTTAATTTCACTTCTAAAGCAAAAAAGCAGGACAAAAACATAGGAGCTATGGGACGATGAGAAGGGATATTAATGTGTACCAATAATGAGTTTTGCTTAAGAACTCTCAAACAACATGAACCTAAGGTGAACCTGTTTTCCATCAAATACTGTTTCTGCAGCTGGAGCAGTAGAATGGACAGCCTGGTCAAAAAATTTGGTGCAAATGACTTTCCGTAGCAGCTGCAAAATGTTTAGTATGAGCCAGGTGTTAGTAGATCTCTTTATAATTTTTCATAATGTCCCCTAATAAAGCATGTTTGAGGTGTTAACTTGAAATGTATACAACTGACAACCTCCAATTTACTCTAAATTATTTAACACAATACTGTTAAATTATCCTGCTGTCTTTCTCAAGAATGACATAAGTAAACAATATTCTCCCCCTTTATTATCTGGCATTTAGCAAAATCTAATTATCTATTTAATCTTTACTGACTTAAGACAGGAAATGTCTATTCTGATTGAATGTTAGGTGGTAAAAGTAATAAGATTTCTGTATTTTCATACAGTCTATAAAAACATGCTTCAACAACATTATTTCGTTTTTTTTCTGATATCCGTTTCAAAACAAACCTCCTGCTATTCATGCTGTAATGAGGTTTTATATTTTCCTACTTCTTTTAACGTCTAATCTATTGGAAAGTCAGAAGATTTCTTTGCAGATGTTCTGCAGACACACAGAATTATATTAAACGAGAGAAAAATAGACGGGCACAACAGGGTTATAGCCCTGAGCAAATATTTGTTGAAAAGGCTGTTGCTTTCCATGTACAGTGCTGCAAAAATTCACAAATTTCACTTTAACTTTGCAGATCATCAAAAACATTATAATGTCAGAAAAAATACATCCTGAATAGATACAAAAACACCTGCTTTATTATTAAAAGGATTTAAAGCAATAAAAAACAATTTGACCAGCTAAAGATAAAATACTGGTACGTGTACATGATGGCCATTCGATTTTCGCTTTGTAATGAAACTTGGAAAACAAACAGTCTCCTGAATTACAAATAAGATTAAAAACAGAAAAACCAAGGCCCTTTTTTTAAAATTTTCTTTGGAGATCCCAAATTAGTAAACAAAGAAATCAAACTGCTATCTGTTTTTCAATTCCAAAACGAAAAAGGAAGTATAAGAAGTATAAAGAAAAAAAACAAATCTAGGCATCTTTTCCCTATACAATCACATCCCTGCACACTCCCGAACAATGTCCCTCCCTTTCATTGTTATTACTGTACACATGACATTTTAAGGGAGTAAACATGCTCCTCATCCAAAAGGCATAAATAACAAGGACTCCCACAAACCAGGTAACTTGTAAACAATACTGCTTTGGACCAATAAGTAACGCATGAGCTTGATGTAGTCCACCAGATTTTTATACCTTTTTATACCAATGCAATCTATTTGTGTATTGACAATAAAATGGCTAAACTGGCAATACTAAGTATAAATACAATATTTTAGCAAAAATAAATGCAGCAAAGTCTTTCTAGGCCAGTGTTTTAACTGCTATGTGTCCCTACCAAACAAAACAGAGAAGGGAGGGAGCAGCTGAATTAGGAGGGGAGGAAGCCTAAATTTCTTTTATTTTTTTTTTATTTTGGAATTAAGAAATGGATAACTGGTCATTTTTTTGTTGTTGTTGTTTCCAATTTGGGATCTTAAAAGAAAACAACCAAAAAAGGCTTATTTTTGTTTTCTATTTTTATAATCTTATTTTAAAATCTTATTTCTCAATTTTTGGATTTTCCATTACAAAACCAAAATCGAATGGCATAACATAATAATAATAACGTAATAACTATATGATTCTTTATCATTGACATACAGGATTTGTGCACTACTTTTCTTTGAAGTTATTTCAATTTAGCCATGTTGAAGGGTTTTGTAGCATTAGCAAGCGTTATAAGACCTTATAACAGCATTCTGACTTATTTTTGTTTGTTTGTTTTTTAACATTCTGAGGTGGACTTGGTGTACTTTGGATTGTTTCAGGCTTAAGTTGAAGCTTATGAACTGATGAAAACTTTTTGTACCCCTATTTTTTCTCGTGATGGTAGACGTGAGAATTTGACTTGTGTGAAAGCTGTTCCATGTGGATGTAGCGTAGCAACATTAGCAGATGAGATGGTTCGTTTATCATCGTCTTCTGGTCTTTTACACCAGAAGATGGTCTGGTCTTTTATGGGGTCTTAAATCAAAACATTAAACATCTATGATAAAGTGGTTAAAGATATAAAACATCACTTGATACTTAACAAAAAATAACTAATTTTGTTAAAAAATAGTATTATACCAGGTGTTAATTGATTTTGTAGAAAAGTTTGTGTACTCAACCAGTAGTTTTAGTCATGAGTAGATTGATACCACTTTGTGGGTCAGAAGTTAAAAGATTTGAGAACCTTTGTCTTACACATAAGGTAAAAAGTTAAACAAGCAGAGACACGGAACAGAGTCCTGCAGATAATTCACTGATTGTTGAATTACCCATTTTGGTTTAATAGAAGTGGGGGTGAAGGCAGGCTAATGTTAGCACTATTCCACAATGACGTAAAGCCAGGAGGAGGACCAAATTTGTGCTTTGTGGAGAGTCTACAATTGTTGGCTTTTCAATTCAATTTGATTGAATACAATGTTATTTGATTACATTCAGTATATTTATACAGAATAAATTTTACAAAACTTCATTGTAAAGAACTTTACAAGGACAATTCAATCAAATCAAGGTTAGGGTTAAAAATACGCTGTTTATGGTTGAGGTGAATGTCAGGCATCTGACATCAGGCATCCTCCCTGGGAAGGCCTATGCCAGGGTCCTGGAGAGGAGAGTCGAACCTCGGCTTCAGAAGGAGCAGTGCAGTTTTCGTCCTGGTCATGGAACAGTGGATTAGCTCTACACTCTCTGCATGGTAAACATGTGCTTTATGCACCAAGGGCTGGAGGGGTCTGGTTTGGAGACTGCTTTCTGCAGATGATGTAGCCTTGCTGGCTTCCCCTGCCAAGACCTACAGCATGTGCTGTGGCAGTTCGCAGCCAAGTGTGAAGTGGCTGGGATGAGAGTCAGTTCCTTCAAGTCTAAAGCCATGGTTCTCGTCGGAAAAAAAGTTGCTTGTCCCCCTCAAGTTGGAGGAGAATCCCCCCATCAAGTGGAGGAGTTCTGGTATCTTGGGGTCCTGATCACAAATGAAGGGAGAATCGAGCGAGAGATCAATAAACGGATAAGCGGTTTCTGCTTGAATGCAGATGCTGCACCAGTCTGTTATGGTGAAGAGAGAGCTGAGTGAAAAGGGAAAGCTCTCAGTTTCTTGGTGAGTCTACATTCCTACCAATTGTTATGACATCTGGATCCTGACCAAAAGAACAAGATCTTGGGTACAAGCAGCCGAAATTGGCTTCCTCTGAAGGGTGGCTGGGCAGTCCCTTAGAGATAGAGTGAGAAGTTTGGTCATTTGGGAGAGGCTAGGAGTAGAGCCGCTGCTCCCTCACATCGAGAAGAGTCAGCTGAGATGGCTCGGACATCCCTTCCGGACCCCCCCATACGCCTCCCTCAGGAGGTGTTCCAGCACGTCCCACCAGGAAGAAGCCCAGGGGATGACTCAGGACACGCTGGAGGGACTGTGTCTCTCGGCTTGCTTGGGAGTGTCTTGGGCTCTCCCCAGCAAAGTTGGAGGGGGCTTCTGGGGAAAGGGAAGTCTGTGAGTCTCTGCTGAGACTGCTCCCCCCACAACTCAGTCCCAGAGTGGGAGATAAGGAGTATGTAATTGTGAGCCTTTGAAATCTCCTGTTTCAAATTGCTAATTTGTATTGTAAACTTCTAAAGACTAAGTCTGATATAAGAGGGAGAGCCATCATCTGGAACATGATCAGTTGAAATGATGATAAAGGATTATGCTACTTCTGTGGATCAACCATAAAAAATAATTTTATCATCTATGGACTTAATATGCTACACAACACCTAATAAGTATTGTAATGGATTTTACATTGGATTTATTAATTCTTCATATGGTGTTTTGCCTTTTTGTCCCTTGGTATGTTTTCCGTTGGTCTTGAGCTCTGTTAGTCCCAGCTGCATCCATTTGGTCAATACCTCAGTCTGTGTATCGATACTTGCTGCTCTGCCCAGTTAAAGGTCAACTTAGTGGATCCATTAGACAGACTTTTAAAGGAAATTTTCAACACGTTGCTGACAGCTGAGGGCCTGCATGAAGAGGAGTGAAAACAAGAAACCTTTGGTAGCTTCTCCAACTTCAAATATATATATACACACTTACGCACATATATATTTTATATGTTTAGTTTATTATTTTAAAGTGTGATTGCCATTTTTAATTACTTGATTTAAGAAAACAATGTGCTGTATATTACAAAAGTATTTATTTTAAACATTTTGTTTCACTAATTCAGAATGATTGGTTGGGGTGTAACTTTCTTTTTTAAACAAATTTTTTCCAACAAAATAAAGCTAAATCTTACATCAAAAATTATGGAAGTGTACCATCAAGCTATTACCAGTAAACATTACAGTCTTCTGTGAGAGGTAAGCTGCTTAGTCCAAGTTTCTGTCGTTCTTAATTTTTCAATAAAACAGAAAATGAACAAATGTCAAGTTCCTAGTTATCTATTGGTCAAAGCTTGGCAGATGTACCAGTAACATTTATTACATTTTACTAATCTCAAAACAAAGAGCATGAAAGAATATGTTGCCTGTCAATGCATTTGCAGACTAAAATATCTTTCTTGACAGTTAAGAAAAAATTGTTAGTTATTGTTTTATTATCCATAAGCTCTGTTCCTGCTCGTCTCTGCAGAAGTAGGGTTCATCCTGACAGGTCGTCAGTCCATCACACGAAAGCACAAAAACACACAAGGCTAAAACAAAAACATGCACACACACATTCACACCTAAAGGCCATTGTTAGAAACCAATTAACCAAATCAGCCATGTTTTTGACCTGGTTTGAAAGCCAGTATAAACGAAAGAGAATCAGTGCATGTAAACTCCATAGAGAAATACCTCAGAGGAGGATTATAACCTAATTATTTTTCTTCTTGATGTTAGTTTTTCAATTATTAGCTTTCATTACCTGCTGGTCATTGGTAAGAGTCAAATAAGAGACAAAAAATGGCCAAGCCCAAAAACTGGGAGATTTATCAGTGTATCACTACTTAACATCCTATTTGCTGATATATTTTTTTATGGGTTCACTGCAAGTATGGAGTTAATGTTGAAGGAAAAAATCTTCTTGCCAGCAGCTGGACTTTAAAGTCCAATAAGTTTGGTCCAAATTCCTTTTCCCATTTTACGAGAACATAAATGCACACTGAATTACCTTGGGCCTTCTCGCTATTGAAATAAGTATGAAAGTATGTCTGATTCTGATAATAACAGTTTTATAAAAAAGAAATTACCCATAATATATCAAGAATTAAATAGGAATTCTGAAAAATAAATCACATTAGTATTTTGATGTGTTATTTACTTTTTAGGTGTTACATTTTGTCGACTGATTTTGATCTCTAGTGCCTCCTGTTGATAAACCACGCTGTTTACCACAGTGTTCACTTAAGTTGTTTTTAACTTGAACTTAAATGCGGTGAATTTTACGCATAGTTCGCTTGACATTGGTAGCTTTATGTTTCGCTGCCAAACAATCCTTGCAGGCAATGGGAACACCATAGTAAAATTCTGACTAGCCTACTTTACTGCATCAACAAATAGATGGATATATTCAATTCCATTAATTTCAATTCAGTTTTTTTATATAATGCCAATTCAAAATACATGTGACCCTAAAGGCCTAAAGAGCCAATTCAATCAAATTAAGCACTCAGATATATAGATATATTGACTTGATAGTTCCTGTTGGCTGTTCAAATTATCTCGTACTAAGTGATTCAAAAAATAGCAAAGGCACTGCCAGCCCTTCATCTGCCAGACCCACACCCGGTTTTGCCATTATCACTACCTACTAGGAGCTGCAGCTGTAGCTCACTTCCAGCAGCGCTTCTGTTTGTCCGGGACTCAGGAGCTTCTAAACTGTAGCAGTGGGACATATTGACCTCAAGATAATTTTTGACTGAAAAAAAGATTTGCCTCTGCAGTGCTCAATTAGTTTACCTGGAAACCACGTCCATATCTGACTTGATTTTTTAACTCCATATCGCAACTTCATATCGTTCAAAAGATGTCCTTCAAATTGCCAACAGTAAAAGTTTTCTCCCGAATGTGCCTTTTTTATTGGGATGACATATACAGTAAATCCCTCACTTCACTACCTGCATTGGTGCGTAGTATAAATTAGTCTATTAGTTCTTTAGTGTATCAAGTCATGTCTTTGTTTTTTATTAGTGTTAAACTGTATTATTTTTATAACATCCATTTAATCCTGTTATTGCAATTTTAATGTATTTTCTGTTTTTATTGTCATTTTTTTGTCTCGTTGAATTATCTTATAACATATTTAGAATGTATTGCCTTGCTTTAATCATAGAATGATTTAAAAAAAAGAAATAGTTAGAATACAGTAAATCTAATTGTCACCACAATAGAACAATAAAAGGAGCATCCTTTATTTCAGTGCAAGATGCTGGGACATTGACTGCACTGTTCTCAGGGCTGATAAATGAGCTGCCAGATGCTCTAATGAAGAATGAAACTTGTTCTCATTGACTATGGATTTAAAGAGATGGACAGGCCAATAGAGTGGAGGCTGCTGAACTCAATCTAACACCTAATCCTTTACCAACACTGAGACTTTACTCTTTGCTCTGATAAACTAACACAGACATTGTCACCCACAGTTATAGGTGCTCCTGGCAAAGATATGAGGGAGCCCTGAACTAAATCTTTTTTTAATGTTTTTTTTTTTACTATTGAAAAGTCTAACCTTTAATTTAAACCCAGGGTGTAGGAAAAACAATTTGGACAAAAGTTTTGTTTACCATAAAGATAACCACAAAATATTTTAAAGGTATAGCTTACTTTTATCAGAAAGTTTTAAACAAACTATTGTGGCACTAGTGGTTTTCAAACCTCTGTTCAAACAGAGGGGATTATTCAAGAAACAAACTTTGTTACTTTTAAAGTGGACCTGATCTGAAAGGCCAATGGATAATCATTACATATTGTGTTAGAAAATCCCTTTTAGGGTTGGACATGGGAAATAAACACTGTCCTTTTTGTGAAACCTACAGGACAATTGGCAGGAGAGTTAAGGAGGGGCTTACTGTGTGTTAGTAATATGGTAATTACTGTCGATGTTCTGAACACATCAGTTAGTCTTGGTCCCTACATTTTTATCTCCAGCTACTAAATTCTCAAATAAACTCACCTTACTTGCATGACCACAGTAATTTGTGTTGCTTTGCAACTATTCCTAGCAAACTATTTCCTGTCACTGATCTTTCTTTTAATCTACATTAAACAGTACACTATTCACCAGTGATCCTTCTTCCTGTACGTCATTCATGGAAGGTGCTAAAATTAGCCCGTCCTAATAATAACAATTAGAGACTCGGCTATGTGCAGTTGGTAAATATTGCTTATTGTGTAACTTTTTATCTATTGTGGTAGAGACCCCAAAACATAGGTAAACCATGAAAAACTATACATCCCCATTTATTAATTGTAGAGCACATTGGTTTTCACGTATCAAATGAAATTTTCATTAATGTATTGATCTATTAATAATAATATTATTATTAATTATTATTATAATTGATAATTGATAATAAATTTATAATTTAATTAATAATTATTATTATAATATTTTTAATATTAATCTATTTAATGTATTGACACCTTAAAATTGTTAAACATGAATTAACAAAAGGAAATTCAGAGGAATTGTACAGTATAAGATACCAGGTTATGACTCCTTTAAGTCAGCAGTGTTCCCTATGATTATGTAGACCACATCAAAGCATACAACTATTTTATTATTGTTTTCATATTATAATGAAATGTTATAAGTAATATTGGGGTGTCCATGAGGAGTGAAATATTTTCATCAAAACTTGTGTGATCAAATTGGACTTTAATCTTTTGGATCAAATTTCAGGGAAAAATGGGCTTGCAGAACCTTGTATCAATTATGTATTGAGATGTACTTGTAAACGCACGCTTATGACATCCACGCATGTGAAGACTCACAGCAGTGCAGGCAGGGGTCAGATACTTTCTGAAGGACATCATGACTTTGCAGGCTGGCGGTTGTTTAAAGAGAAAACTCGTGACCATCTGGTTGCAGGACAGTCTCAGGACACCAAAGACTTACACACCTGCTGTTAGGTAATGAGACTGTCCGCAAGGATTACACAAATACATCCAAAACTTTACTCCAATTAGAGATGAGGAGTGTATCTCTGTTTGGCAAGGATTGTGCTGCAGCCTGATGAGTACAGCTGATGAACAGGTTTTTATTTTTACACTACATATGCTTTCTTTTTTTTTAATCATCAACTTTTTTTGTAGTTAACAGAGGTCCAAACTGCAACCTGGCTTTTGGGAAAAGAGTTTGCAGTTGACAACAATAACAAATGCAGTGACTAAGCAGGAAAAATCCACCTAGCGTGACTTAATGTATGGCTTCCCTACAAGGCTTTGCTTACCTGCACACATTTTTGAATAAGATCAGCAGTCCTTCTAAACACAAATCCCAGGACTCATGGAGTAGGTGGATGTATGAGAAAGCGAACCACCTCCTGTCTTTTGTTTCATTGAGGATATGGGAGGTTATTTTTTGTGATGCACCAATTTATAATCCCTGGTCATAGTAATCATGGCTGGTGAATTTGTTTTTGTGATTCAGACTGAGATCCCTAGTGTGTGTTTGCCGGTGGTATTGATTACTTTCTTTTTGTTTAAGATTCAACGTGTGGGCAGCAGTATGATCATTTTGATTTAAGCTGGAAGGAGGCTGATTTTCACCCTCTTTGTGTTTGCAATGTTGATAAGACTGTGACAGGTAAGGGAAGCATGAATAATCCATGAAGTAAAGATGTATACCGTGGCGCTTTAACTTGAAAAGCCATTTTTCAGTTTCAGGATATTTGTCACAAACCTGACATATTTTCTTCTTATTACTTTTCTTGTTAAGAATACATTTTCAAAGTCATAATTTAGTTCTTTATCTCCACCCTACCCTGATGTTTAGCATTTTGAAATTAATTGCAACACCCTTTTAGCATAATTGAAGCTGGTTCCATTCTGAACCAGCTTCAATTAAGTCCCATAGTCTTTTGGCAAATGGGTTTGCATTAATTCAAATTTAAAAAATGCTGTCAAAATACCTTTAAATCATGTTACAGTTTGTGATTGTGTATAAAATCCAGTTTTTGAAAAGGTAGTAGTGTCATTCATTGAGCCCCAACATCAAATGATGGATATGAGTGTTAACAGGGTTTCAATTTCCTAATGTGGAATTCAAAGGAATTCGTTGCCTAGAGTAGCTCTACAGAGCTCTGAAATGTATTTCAGACCTCACAGATTGTTCTGACTCTAGATGGTCAACATTTCCACCCTGTTTTGGCACCTTCCTGAAGTTTGCAGATGACACTGTCATTTCTCAGATCCAGGACAGTGGCTAGTGTTTGGAGCAACTTCTGGGTGGCACAATCACCTTTAGCACCAATGACCCAATTTGTTTACTCCTTATACTGTATATGCAAAATTACTCTGCATGAGCACTGCAAATTCATTTATTTTACGCACAATCATGGCAAAACCAGGTTGATTATGACTGATCAAAACAGCTCACATTTGAGATAACTGGAAGTTATTAACATTACGCAGGGAAATGTTGGCCCTCTCATATTTATCTTCAGCCGCATTGATTACTGCAACAGCGTCTTCACAAGTCTGACTAATAAATCAATCAAACAGCTGCAGCTGATCCAGAACGCCGCTGCTCGCGTTCTCACTAAAACCAGGAAGATAGAGCACATAACACCAGTTTTAAAATCCCTTCACTGGCTCCCTGT
>JAUZNJ010039301.1:0-10781 GCA_034780135.1 Jordanella pulchra | reverse complement strand
AAACTTGTTAAACCTTTTCCCGTCTCCGAGTAGTGTTCTGCATGTGGGTTAGATCCCTGAAACCCACCATGACAATCTTTACCTGACTTAAGTAGGAGGGTAATTGATGCTTCAGTCAATGTCTGCAGGAGTAACCCATGGGACAGAGAGTCATTGAACATATCAAGTAGAATTGTTGATAGTTTATTAGAGAACTTTTTAAAGAACTCTAATGGATATCCATCTGGGCCTGGTGCCTTGTCACTCTGCATTGCTTTTATAGCAGTAATGATTTCCTTACAATTTATTGGAAGCTCGGATTCAGTCCTGTGAACTGTTGTTACATAAGGAGCCTGGAGGTTATAGAAGGAATGTTCCATGTCAGAGCAATTATTTGTCTTCTCTGAAGTATACAGATTTGAGTAAAAGAAGTTAAATGTGTCCTTAATTTCTTCTGGATCAATATTTAGGCTGCCATCATCTTTACGAATTTGAGGGATTTGTTGAGAGGCTGAGCGGCACTTGAGTTGATGTGCTAATAAACGTCCAGCCCAGCCTTGTCGTCGTGCTTGTAAACATACCCTACTGATTTCAATAGGAGACATTCTGTTTTTTCCACTGATAGTTAATTATAATGTATAATTTGGAGATCCAGCTTCCTCTTGTAGAGCTCGGGGTAAAGGGAGATGGAGTATTGGGCATCCACCATAGATATTGCTTTAATAAGCTCCTCTTGCTTATTTCTTTTCCTCCTGTTTATTTTAGGTGAGTATGCTATGATCTCACCCCTAATTGGTTTGTTGTATATATAGATACAAAAATGTTTGTATATCTGGAGTGTGTAGCAAAAGTAATTTCCCTCTGATATTATTAAAGTATTTCTGATTCTGATCATGGCTTTTAATGTTTCCCACAAGAGAGAAGGAGAGATATCATCTTTTTTTTCTGAAATTTATAAAGTCCTCTATTTTTTGGGATATCATTTCTTTCATCAGCCAAGAGGTTCCTGTCTAGTTTCCAAGGGGGGGGTGTTGTAATTGAGAGAGGGAATGCAAGATCAAGTAATACAGGGGCATGATCTGATTCTACTATAGAGGAATATTCAACTTTGACAGAATGGAGAAGGTTCCGGTAAAAATAGTCTATTCTGCTATAAAAGTAATGTAAATTAGAAAAAAAAGAGAAGGACTTACTTTGTGGAAATAGAAAACGCCAGGGGCCAACACCTCCTATCTGGTCCATAAAAACTGATAATATTTTTGCCTTTTTAGAGAGGTATGTAGTTTTAGAGCTGGAGCGGTCAAGTGTTGGATTTATCACACAGTTTAAGTCTCCACCAAAAATCATCTGTTGTGAATTCAGAACTGGGATTAGTGATATGATTTTACCTATAAACGTCTCATCGTCCCAATCTGGGGCATAGATATGTACTAGAACCACAGGGTTGTGATAGAGGAGCCCTGAAACTATCACAAATCATCCCTGTGGATCAAAAACAACAGCAGTCCCACTAAACTGAAATTTTTTATGGATTAATATAGCTGTTCCGCAAGTTTTAAAATTAAGACTGGAATGGAACACATACCCACCCATCTCTTTTTAAGTCTGACTTAATCTTCTTGTAGTAGATGGGTTTCCTGTAGAAATGCGACATCACATTCTAAATATTTTAGATGGTTAAATATCCTAGCTCTCCTAATGGGCCCATTTAAACCCCTCACATTCTGCATTGATACCATTTACCATGTTTAACTAGAGTACATATGAGATGGAAAGAAAAAATTAAATGGGGAGGAAAAAAAGAAAAGATAAACAAATAAGTAAAAAGTATGTATTAGAGTGTACAGTTAAGCTCTCTTTATATTCCAAGCTAGCAAAGAAAAGTATATGTTAAAAACACACGGTGGAAAAACACAAAACTGGAGCTAAGCCTATACTTTTCACTCTCTCTGAGGCAAGCTGCAGGCATAACACTATTTCAAAAAACTTCCAGAAGCATTTTCTAGATACTCAGGAAGGCTCCTAGCCCCAACAATAAGCTGTAATGGAGTCTCTTAACCTCAAAATTTAAACAAACAGTTGAAATGCTCGGGGGTAATATGCGGAGATTAGATCTCCGTCAGCGGTTCTTGAGCTCATCATACCAGTCCAGTAGCAACTGGGTCTGATTCTGGAGCGTTTTGATGGTAGACTCGGCCACTATTAGCCGCTCGAAATTATGACTTGCTACCGACTCGACGGCGGTGAGACAGCTCTGGAATGAGTTCACTGTTGTCTGTAACGAGTCCAGTGAAGCTTGTAGTGGTCTAATGGTATCTTGAATAAGGGTAGAGAAATCTTCTTTAAGTGATGTTCGCTGCTTAGCGAATTCCGCTGCCAGTTGGTCCATGGCCACCACCGTTGCTGCAGGTTTGTCGGGTGTCACAGGATCCCCCGTTGTTGTTGGAAGGTTGCTAGCTGCAAACGATTCTTGCTACATGTAGTTGGAGTTTGTAAGTTTACTGCTTTTGTGTGTTTGGACATGCTCGTTACTGAGACAACTGTAAAACCAACTTTAGCAGTTAAAATTGTGTCGAAGTGCATGCAGAAAGTTCGTTCCAAGGGAGAATAACAAAACGTGAGCTGGGAGCCTTCGCATGTGCGTCCTCTCCTTACATGTCACAACCAGAAGTCCTCCAGCAATTTCATTTGTAAGTCAAAAAATGCAGCTTTGATATTGAAATGAAAACATTTTTCTGATAATAAATTTTAATTTTCCAATTTAACATTTCCAAATGAATTTAGATCGCTTTTTTTCTGGAACTCCTTTTGAAAATATAAGTCACAAAATAAGCAGTCCCTAAAATTAAGATGAAGATGCAGTTTGGCTTATCTATTGCTAAATTATATATGAGTCAAAAAACTCAGCTTGGACTGTTAAATCCAAAGCATTTCTGTTTATCGTTTTTTTTATTTGAAATTTTACAATAAATTTCAGTTGGTTTTGCCAGGATATTTTTTTACAAATTAAATGTCAAAATTTATTTTATTTATAATATTGATTAATTTACCAAACAAGCAGTTTTGAACAAAGAATATGAAAATGCAATTAGGATTAGTTATTTTCAATTTTACTTATTAGTCAAGAAATGTAGCATTATTTTTGAAAATAAAAATTTCTAGTAATCCCTTTCAATTAAAAATAGAGGACACATTTGCTTCCATACTTGTGACCCATTAACCCAAAATGAATGTAAAGGCACAGTCCTTTTAATTTACCAATTTTAATACTTTTTCCTTTTTTTCTCTTTATTTTTTATTTTTAATCGATCGTTTCTGTATCATATCACTGACTGACAGAAGACTATTGTAAAATCATACTAGACTGGACAATTTTGTGTTTTATACATTTTAAATGGAGCTTGAGCAGAAGTTCAACTTGAATAAACTGGACCGCTTACCTCATACAGTGATTGCATCCTGCAAGATCAGGAGTTCATTCTTCTGTGGAGCAACCAATCGGCTCTAAGACTTTCATATCCAGAACAGTCTGCTACCCAATAAGTTTCTTGAGTTAGATAGCAGGTCGGATTTTGACTCTGATGACCCTCATCCAACCCTCCTCCATCCCCTTCTCCTCCATCTGGCCAACCTCTAGCTACCTCCCTTGCTGCTGCCCTCCCTGTTGAACTATTCTTGAAACTCATACTGCATGCAAGGCCTCCCCAGCCCATCCGGCAGAAGACCACCATGTAGAGCCTGGTTCTGCCAGAGATTTCTTCCCTCAGGTGAGTTTTTCTCTCTGCAGTCAATCATGCTTGCTCATCATGGAGGTTCATTTGAACCTGTGCCTTACTCTAATCAGCACTGATATTAATTCCCTCTTTGTTCCACCACCAGTTTCAGGTGAGGGGGGATTTATCCTATTCTATTCAACAGCTCATGCATATGATCAAAGTAAATTCCAATGTACCCCTCCGAAGCCTAAGTGGAAAAGACTTGTTTCAATAAACTCTTCTAATTGCCTTCCTTTTCTTTGTGACTTTTTTGGATTTAAATGCATTTACATTTATTTAAAAAATTCTAAGAAAATAAAAATCTTGACTTATTTACATTTTCTGTCATGATCCGGGGCTCTTTGCCTGTTTTCCTGTTGGGGTTGCTCTTCTGTGCGCCTTTTCTCCTTCCTCCACCAGATGGCGCCTGGAGATGTGCAGTGTGGCTTCCAGCGGCGCTGGTGTTCCCAATCATCCTCATCTACGTACTTCGCTGTTCTTAAGGAGCTGCTGGTCCAGTGGTCGGCGCGGAGTGTTTGCTAACTCTTGGTACTCTCCGGAAGTTTGGAGTGCCATCTGCTCCTGGCTTCTCTGCAGAGTAACCTTCCTCGTGATGCCGTGGTTGTTACCCACTGGTTGCCCGAACTCTCAGTCTCTCTCCTCATTGTTCTTCGGAACCTACTACGCCCAACCACTGACAGCATAACCGCTCCTGGAGTCTCCGTCTGTCTTGAGCCAACCTGTCCGTTTCCCACCGCACTGCTCCACAGTCTCTGGACCCCCCTTTGGAAACAAAGTCCCCGGATATCGGAACCCCTCTCTGAAATTCCTCAGTTCTCTTCTAACAGTAAGGACCGACATTCATCTCCGACAACTGGGTTTTCCTACCCACCATGAACTCACCTGTCTGCTTTCTCTCCCAGTGACAACACCTGACGGTGTCTCTACTCCGGACCCGTCTTTGGTTCTGTTTACTAGCCTTCATCTTATCAATAAACATCTTAACTGTTTAAGTTTGTCCTGTATTGGTGTTCTGCATGTGGGCTCGTTATCTAAAAACCGCAAACATGACATTTTCTTTTGTAAGAAACTTAATATATTGTCAGTCCTAAAGAAAATCAAAGTGTAAATGTTCTCGAATGTGGTGTATTTCATCGTTAGGGGTATCAGGGTGTATGGAGAAAAAAGTAAGAGGAGAAAAAACAGAAAAAAGTAACAAGGATGATGAAATTGGGGAAGAAGACAGAAGAATATTTATGGGTGTGATCATTCTAAGTCCCTTTTGGGACTGTCTTTGAATCTGAGTGATTCTTCTCTTATTTTCATTTCAACCACAGGCTATTAGCAAGGAAGCAATTTCATTTTATTTTTTTAGGTCTGCGACTTAACTGCCTGATATTTCAATGAGCCAGTATACACAAAATGTAAATAGAATTTCAATAGGATGTTTAGGTTCTTTGTTATAAAAAAGCATGTTTTCAAAAGTGTCACTCTTAAGATGGAAAATAAAAAGAGGTCAAATTAAATTATTAAAGTTATTTACTTTTGTGGGGTAAAGTAAAATATTAACATCTCTAAAAGGAATTTTGATTTCTGGGCAGTGAAGACCCTTTTTAAACCACCAATGTGTTATGAGGTCACAGGGAATTACTTTCCAAATAACCCATGGGCATGATTTGTTTGCCTGTCACAGGTGTTTTACATCTGCAGCAGTTTTCCTTCCTTACCTCAAACAGAGAAAGATTGACTCAGTGACCCTGAAAGGAAAAAAGCAAGAAGATAAATTCCATTTGATGGCAAAGGAGTTTGTCAGCATTTCTGTCTCAAATTGTCTGTATTTAAGCATAAAGCCATCCAGTTAAAGGGAAATTATCATTTTCCACAATGTAAAGGTATATTTGTTTACACTTTTTGATCACTGCTGCACTTTTTGTATAACTCGAAATATCAATGCAAATGTTCATAAGCTGTATGCAACGCAATTTCGTTCTGTATGCACTCTGTGCATACAAAATGACAAATAAAAAGTCTAAGTCTAAGTCATATTTTTACATGTAGGATATAATTAACAACAGTATAATGCACAAAAAAGTCAGCAACTTTACAGTCTATTGAGTCTCTTTTAACCTCAATGAGCATATAAAATGGATCTAGAGCTGCACACTGCATTGCCCTTAAAAATATATATTTTTTCTTTTTTAAAGCATTTTCAATAGTGTTACCACAGAAATGTGAAATCTAACTAAATTTAACTTACCTTACTTTGCCTTGCCATGTAAAATATCAATACGGGGGAAAAAAAGTTTGGAATTCCAACCTTGAAAATGTGAAAAATTTACAGGGATGTGAACACAAATAAAATGCAGTGTACAAAAATATCTTCAGCCAACTGTCTGTTTGCCTTTTGTCTTCAAGCTCAGCATTTGGGCTCATAACTTCTAAGCCATTGTTTATAAAACCTGGTCCCAGATGGCATCATCAGAATAAACATTGGAAAACAGCTGCATGAATCATTTTTGTTGCACACACATGTGACAGCTTTGTTCTGCTCCTCCTACAGGGGCACCAAATCATAGACATATATCCTGTTAGAAGGCAGTGAGTAACAATGTGGTGTTTCATTCAGCTGAGAGGTGCTTGTTGGATAACAGCCAGAGGACATGATGTGCTCCATTACCGCTGCTTGTTCATCAAAGAGTTCACAGTTTGTTTCTGTGAGGACAATAAGACAGCATAACCCAACCTGGCACAGCGCAACTTCAAGATGTTAACTTACAGCACTGTGCAAAATATTTTATTTTCTGAGAAGCATATTTCTGTTAATATAATGTATTTTCCCAAAGCACACAGGTTTATGTCTTTTTGCTCTGAAGGGATAAAACTCAGTCTTTTTTTGCCTTCAACAATTACACAGTTTTTTATCCTCTTGCAAAATTACTCTCACAGTTTCAACGTAGCCTCTCTGAGAAACAGAGATAATTTGGATAAACCTTTAAGGTATGTTCACACCAAAAATTATCCCATTGATATTTGAAATTGCAACATCATTAGTGTGTTTTGCTTGCCTGAAAATTTTCCAGCTATTTGCATGCCCAACAGAGACAATGCTTCACTCCCTTTACCGTGACATCAAATAGGAAGATTCATTTTCCATTTTTCTGTTTAAACCGAAATGTGACTTGTTGTCTGCCATCTTGTATTTAATGTGAAAAGTCTAAGAACGGTGCCGGCATCCCTGAGTCCAGCAGCTCCTCAGGAGAGGCTCCCATTCTAGGTGCTACAGCTAAATCATGGTTACCTCCAGGGGTACTTCTGTCTGTAGTTTACAGACATGCCCTCATAGTCTCTGTTTTTTATTTTAGGTTTAGATATTCTGACAATATCAAATTATCTTCTTTTCCATCCTTTGTTATAAAGAAGTCGAGTCTCTGCAGCAAACTTCCCAATGCTGCAGATTTTATTTTTCAATTCCCTCTTATTTCCCTGTTGTTTCTGTTTCTCTGTAAATTGTCTTCTTGTATTCCTTATTGTTGCACTTCTGTCAGAGAAAATGAAATAGGGGGGGAAATGTAGTACCTGGGACTCCAGAGGGACAGTGGAGGCTCAAAGAATGGATTTTATTTCAATTGTATTATATTTTTCTCTATTGCAGCCCCTATTGCAAAGGAATGCATACAAATAAAAGATACATATCTGATATGATCATGTCAGAAACTTAAACCTAGTGTCATGATCTGTAGTTTTGTGTTTCATTTTTGAGCTTCCTGTTGTCTCTGTGCTCTCCATGTCGTCCTGTTGTCCCTTGATTACCCCCAGGTGTGTCTCGTTTCCCTGATTACCTCCCTGTGTATTTAAATCCCCCTGTGTCTTCTGTTCGTTGTCGGGTCCTTGTCTTAGAAGTCTGCGATAGTCTGTGTTTTGTCTAAGATATGTAAGTTTGCTGCCTCTTGTATGTCCAGTTGCTACCGGTGTTAAACCCTGGAATCCGTTTAAGCCGTGCTGCTTGGTCTGAGGACTTTCAGTTTTGCTGTACATGTTTGGATTTTTTCACCATTAAAACCTCATTTTGCACCGCATCCTGGTTCCTGCCTCTGCCTCACCACCTCCACCACACCTGCTTCCTGACACCTAGGCTGTTTTGATTCTGAAAAAAAAGACAACCTCATTCTATTATTATTTTTTAATTAAGGTAAAACCAGTCAAAGAGCCAATTAAGTTATCACTCTTTAATATTACATTGTTTATTGGCAGGCACAGTAAGTCCAAACTTAATAAACACATTTTCTTTGTTTATTAAGTGGCCAATAAATATCTAAAGTGGTTTCTTAAAAAGACTGACACTTCTCCAGAATGGGCTGATAAATAGCCTTTACTTAAATGGTACCTTTTCAATTCAAAGGACTCCAAAGCGCTACACTATCTTCAATTATTTACCCACTCACTCACTAATGGTAGGAAAAAAACAGTTCAGCCACAGTTCCCATCGAGAGCTTGGCAGAAGCAAGGCTGCCATGCGCAGGTATCACGGGGTCCTATGACCACCAATAATAGGTAATGTGGGTGACGTGTCATGCCCAAGGACACAGAAATGAGATGGAAAAGCTGGGTTTCAAAGGGCGATTCTCTGGTTGTAGGTTGAACTTTGCCCTGAATAATGAACTGACTGACATTTGCTCTGTTTATTCATCGTTTTTCTCTCGATAACACTGAATACACTACACCTGTAATTAATTTTAGGGATGTAGGGGCATGCAGGAATTTCCGTGCTGCCCTCACAGAATCACACGACAGAGATTACTCATTTCCAGTGAAAACTGAATAGGTGATCAGTGACCTGAAATGAAGAACTGTTGACACCAACACACTGGTATTTATTTTTAAAGCAGTAATGCTGCTATAGTCATCACCAGATATGACTGATAACATTGTGGTGGATTGCAATCTCATTTTTTCAACTCTTTTTATTTGCGTAAATTTATGGTTCTTTCTTGCATAGATGAAATTTGAACAAGTATAAGACAAATTCAAGTACCGACATAAATACTGATTTTCCAGTGGGATTGCCATCACAAATGTTACAAGTTGACTTATTTGTAGTTAAGAAAAATCCTTTTTAACATAGTTGAAATGTCCCAAAACTATACCCAATTATTATTTTTACCTCATGGAATAGAATATAGACCACTGGAATAATTTAAAGTTATATTTAAATATTTGTTTCGTTATGTCACTATGGGACACACCTTTAGCACCTGTCCCCCAAAAGCTATATTACATTTTGCCAGTCTTACTGGGATATGGAAGTGGTATTGGCCCCAGAAGGAGGGACTTACTAACAGTGTAAAATCAAGTTTGTAAGTCCAACTCTCCTTATAGACTGTCCAATTTCACTTCACAATTGTTATACTACAAACTGCAAGGAACTGGTCTCTATAAAATCACAAGGTTGTTTAACAATTCAAAATTAGCTTTGGAAATGTCAAATGCAGAAGTATAAATATGCTGTGTTAAACATACAAAACGTTTCCCCATTCATTTTCAGCCCATTGTTGAGCACAATGTGAGGTAGGACATTGGGCAAATCATAAGATAGGTCGAAGCACATTTATTAATGCTGGTTAATGTATTTTAAGCACGAATATTTAGATTGAGAGTTTAGTAGCTTCATGGTTGTTACAAACTTCATTCTTTTATCATCCCTAAAGCAGGAACAACAACAAATCACACCCATTGCAAAATGCTTTAGTTTTGTATTGGCTTCAATGTGACCTAAATTAAATAGCTTGTTTCTAGAGATTAAATCAATGTCAATTTCATGTGAAGTTTTGTGGAGCAACAATTTTTGAAGTCAAATACTGGCCACACAAGGCATTTGGCCAAAAGTTTAAAGAAAAACTCAAAGCTAAGTAACCACATCTACATTTAAGATGTCTACCTGCCCAGGTGGTGAAGGAGGTCTCCTTTTCTTAAAAAAGAAAAGGGAAAGCAAATGTTTTACTTTGTTATATATTGTTATATAAATATTATATCTCTTTAAAAAATCCTCCTGCATTTTCTCCCTCAGATTGAAGAAAGGCTGTTATCAGTACATATTGAATTCTGGAGTTGAAAATCTTTCAAAAAGACAAATTTCAAATCTTTGTAAGCTTTTTTTGTAGGAATGACAAAAGTCGAGATCCAGATTTTACCATCAAGTTTGCAAACTTGAGCCAAAGTTCTTGCCACTTGTTTAAACACAGCACTGATTTAAGTTGGAGATCTTCCTTTGTTCTCAGCAGCTGGCTGTTGTTTTGTCCAGTACGTATTTAGAGTGGTAGAGTCCCTATGATATACCAGTCTGGCTGGTAGATAACCTAACTATTAACAGTGGGAGTCCACGGAGAGAGCCATAAAACCTGGCTAGAGGTTCAGGGATTTCTGCTGCTGTCATTCATCTGTAGTAACTGAAATTGAAAATAAACCCTCCATGAGTTATGTGATAAAGATTACGAGATTGCCACAATATCAAATATAATATTTCTAATTTCTAAACTGTTTTGCCATAGTTTAAAGAAACATCTTTGCAGTAATTATCTAATGGAGCTCTTTGACTTTTTCTTGTTGAAACAAAAAATATACATTCTCCTTGGAGTGTCTCTTTATGTAAACCTTAAGTAATTTACTAGATTGTAACCATTTCTATACATCTACAGATGAACATTTCTTACAATTCTATGGTGATAATGCTTCAGGAGGAGAGATCATGAGTTCGACATTGTCTATCGACTTTTAAGGATCCTTCCATCATCTAAAGCTTCTACTTAGTATAAATAAATGGAGGGAGAACCTCTTGTATGTTTTTATTAGCGCCACCCACTGGACTAAAGCTTTCATTATAAAACCCAAAACATATTGTCAGAATAATATAATATCTGTAGTGGTTTTATCTAATGGTTTCTTAGATGATTTTTAGAAATGATAGTGATGTGTTTTTACTTTAACATGTAGTAGTAGATATACTTTTTAGCATGTGTATATTTTTGAAGAAAGGAGACGCTTCAAATTCCT
>JAUZNJ010039299.1:0-10782 GCA_034780135.1 Jordanella pulchra | reverse complement strand
AATCTCTGTACCAAGAAAAATTCCTAGTTTGTGAACTCCTTCACTGACAATGGCAATAAACTTTATTCTGATTCTGAACTTTATTCTGATGCTGGAGTCATTTCCATCACTCTGTCCTTTATTTACCGTCTGTTCTATAAATAGCAGCACTAAAATCATATCATCTACACAAAATGGAGGCCCACTCACCTCTTCACCTTTAGTTTAAGATCAGCAGCAGTTTTGACAGCTTGTCGAATCAGTATTCCTGCATAGGAATATAGATGCATTAGCAGAAGACAGGCCTATATTTGGCCCAATGGTATACATGCTAATTTTTGTAATTTCTATCATAAAACTAAAACATGCATCCTTTTGAGGCTGAGGACTGTCTGTACCTATTAAAAAAACACCTCTCTCTGATTTGTAAATGTTTGATTGTAGCTCTTGTAGAGGTATTCCCAGTTTCCCTATCAAGCCTGAAGGGAATCACAACCCAGTCCTAATGAGGGCAGAATAACACCCAAACAGCTGAGAACACATAGTCTGCCCCAGCAACAGACTTGACATCCTACATCTGTGAGAAGTAAACAGTTGTGTGGGAGGCAGAGACACCGGTGGGAGATTTAGTTCTTCCAGTCTTAGACCCGTTTTTCATAATAAAAAAGCAACTAATTATCTCTAATGGGAGATGTGGTTTGAGGCAAGATGAGCTACACAATAAACTCAAAATCTTTTCAGTGTAACAGAAAACGCATGACATAGACTCCCCCCTTTAAGGACCTGAGCAACTTTTAGTCGTGTTCATCTTTCATCTCTGCACCAGGATGAAACACTGCAGTAGAAGAAGACTGTCTAACTCTGTTTATCGTGATCCGTTGGTTCTTATCTTAGACTGTGATTTGTTTCAGTATCTGAATTAAAGCTTTTAATAAAAACAAAAACTCCTGCAGAGAGAAAAAGGCAGGAAGCAATATGATAGTCGTTGCCAAAGAAATATGCTGACCGTACAACCTGAGGTTGTTATTGTCTAGGTTTTTTTAAGTGGTGGACCAAATCAAATTTTTGCCATAATTATGAAGTGGAAGGACAAGAATATCTATGAAGTACATGTTAGCACCACGGTTCTCTGTGATAGGCAGAAGTCTTTGCTGGATGCCCAGACTTTTGGTTATCAGGTGCCGCATCATATGCTAGGCCTTGTCCAAAGGTGCTTCCTTTGAAGGACTCCCTACAGAGCCACTCCTCTTGTTGGGGAGGAGCAGTGGCTCTAGTCTGAACCCTTCCCTTGCTCCTCATCCCATCTCTAAGGGAGGGCCCAGCCCCTTAACAAGGACCCTTATCTGAGATGCTTGTATCCAGGAATTTGCTCTTTTTCTATGATCCAGATTTCTTGAAAGAGGGTGGATGTAGGAACAGAGACTAACCAGCAAAATCCGAGCTTTGCCTTTTGACTCTGCTTTCTCTCTTCTGCAACAGACCCCCACTGCTCCCACATTACTTTGCCAGCTACTTTGATGTTTTTCTAATACGCATAATTAATATCCACTTCAATCAACTAGTATCTCCAAAGCTCACCAATAACTGAGACGGTAAATTAACTGTCAGTTTAAATCTAGATGTTCTCTAAAGGCTTCAAAGGTTTCATTGAGAACTCAACAGTGTGAAAACCAAAGAACCAAGCATGCTGGTCAGGGACAAACTTATGGCCATGAATCTGTGTGAATCTAAAGGAGCCATTGAGATCCTCATCTAAGGTGAGAATTTGTCCACATGACTGCTGTTTGCTCCTCATCTGTTGAAAAACATCCACTCACCCTGCCTTTAAAGGATCCTGATAGACTTTACACTAAAACTGTTCTCTCCTTAGTGGTCACTCCACTCTTTATTTTCTTTGTAATACAGGAATGAGAAAAAGCTAAGATTTTTTTATGTGATTTTTAAATCTATTTCCCTAAAATGAAAAATCAGTTACTCACCAGTCACCAGTCAGTCAGCCAGACCCAAACAGTAACACTGCGCATGTTGGTACTGCCTGCAACATCTAGAGAGCTAAGCCTCTTTTAACCAAGACTCTTATTAGGTTAACTGTAAAAATATCTGCAAAGTCACATATGTTAGAATTTTATTTAATGAAGAAAGATTTCTAGTAATATCAAATCAAGTTTTTTACTTCCTGTAAAGTTTAGGAACCTTTTCCGAAAATGATTTGCTTTAAATTGTTTATGCTTCATCTGTCAGTCTGCAGAACCAGAGAGTAGTATTATGTATTAAGTAATTGTGGAGCTTTACTCTGCCTAGTGCCAGTCCATACAGCTGTAGAGATGATGTCCTGAGTGACAGCCAGGCACCAGTTGGTTAAGGACATCCCCCATCAGGGAGGCAGGGAGGGATGCGCTGGTGGTCTCATAGACATGCTTATGATTTGGGTGGTTGTACCACAACGACTCTGTTCATCACAGTCACATTCATCTGGATCCAGCTTGGGTCCATTTTTAATACCAGTGTTTTAATACCACTTCTGTTTCTCACCTCATCTCATTTCAAACGATCAGACTTTCTGCAAATGTACCGGATTTGCTGAGAGCAAAACTAATAGTTGTCCTGACAACAGATTCTCTCACCTGAACTGGATCTCTGTCGCTCCTCTAAGCCTATATGGGCCTTAATAATGCCTTTTTGCTTGTCTTCATAGCACTTGCTTTCACATCCGGTCAGTATCAGTGGACGAACGTGTCTCAGCAAGTCATCGGCTGTGCCTTTTGTTTTTAATTTTCAGATGATGGATTGAACAGAATTCTATAGAACAATAACTGGTCTGTATCTTAAGCTTCCTGCCTGACCTGTATTCCTGTATCTTTATGCTGTTTGTTCTCTTATATTTCCTTTCAAACCTCAGAGGGTTTCATAGATCAGCTGGATTTTCACTGAGAAAACATTTCACCCACATGGAAACCATTCCATTAACAGCCGCTGGGTGGGAACCTCACTGAACACTGTTAACATTTTCATTAGTAAAAGTTGTTTATAGCTATGTATTATTTTTTACTTCACAACATACTAAATTGTGCAATCCACGTGTGACTCTGTGTTAACACAGAAAAAGAAAATATTTTAGTTTATCTGAAACAGAAAAGGACTGACAACTGTAACTGACGCAGCTGACTAGTTGTTGAGACATCTGTTATTATTTAGGTTTTTGAGTTGCCAGCAGGGGGTGGTCATTTTTATTTTTTATAATAATCTTTTTGAAGATTTTTGTGCCCTCTTTTGTAACGAATGATTTTTAAGCCTATAAAAGCAGAAACAACCATCTGTTCATGTAAAAAAAAAGCAATGAAAGCCCAGCTTTCCTCTAGAGTTTGTTTATGTAGTTTGCTTTTGAGCCTCAAAATAACTTTTGCACTCAGCAGACATAAACTGTCCATC
Organism: Jordanella pulchra; assembly: GCA_034780135.1. Taxonomy (NCBI): domain Eukaryota; kingdom Metazoa; phylum Chordata; class Actinopteri; order Cyprinodontiformes; family Cyprinodontidae; genus Jordanella; species Jordanella pulchra. The sequence continues at coordinate 7,374 of JAUZNJ010039299.1, read as the reverse complement.
TCCCAGACAACTCCTGCTTTGATTGGTTGATGCTCTGCTTCCAACTGCGAATGTTCAGTTTTCCAATTTTTACTGCTTTGAACACCTATGTTCAAAATGTGCCACTCCTGGAGCTTGAAACGTCGTAAGACTCGGCACTCCTGAGATCCAAATTGTGCCACTGAACCTCTTAGGACTCCTTTATACATCTGCCAATAGACTTGCACTTCCACCAACTTTGCAGGTTCAACAGCTTTGGCTTCAGCAAACACCAACCTTCATCAGATATGAAACTTGTATACAAATCATCTTATCTCTCATTTTTCACACCTGATCCTGCATGTCAAAGGGATGAAAGAGAGCGCATCCAGTTAGTCAAAGTACGTATCAAGTTGATCTAACAAATAATGCTTTATGGGAGAATAGAGATAGAATGAAGCAGAATGATGAAAAGTGGTCCCTATGTCCTCCAGCAGTCTAAGCCTAGAGCGGCATAACCATAGAGATAGATCAGGATAACCGGAGACGCTTTATCAAAAGGAACGTTTTAAGCCTAGCCTTAAAACGTGAGCTAGCCTAGAGTAGACAGGGTGTCTGCCTCATGGACTAAAACTGGTAGTTGGTTCCACAGGAGAAAGATCTGCCTCCCATTATACTTTTAGAAATTCTAGGAACCTCTAGTTAACCTGCTGATGGATATGTGGAACTGAAATGTCTCAAAACCTCTAATAGGACAAGTGAAAGGAAGAGAATAACCAAAATATCTTAAAACCAGGGCAAATACAAACAAGACTTTAAAATACAAACCCTTTCAATGCCTCAATATAAGTCCTGTTGGAACCAAGGCTCTGAATGTGTTCAACTTTGTCATGCTAATATAACTTATTTTTTATTTTACTGCATACTTTGTGGAGAAACTGTAAAGAACTGCATCGTGGGCTTTATGTTTCTGCTTGTTCCTCAAACAGGAATACATTAGACATTAACCTTGTTCTGAAGACTCATTTTTTACCGGTCGCCCTTCCAAACAGGAATGTTGAGTTGCAATTCACAGGCCAAATCACACACACTCACTACGCTACCCACCAACACACTATAGATCACTTTCTCTGGAGCTGTTGCTGTGTTTGCATTTCGCTTTCCTTTGGTATTGATCTCTTGCCTGGCATGATGCCCACTTTGCCCTTAAACCAGGCAGAACACAGCCAGCATGATGACTGGTTTGGAGATTTGTTTTTTGCAGACAAGCAGAAGGTTCTTGATTACCTTAATCTGATAAATGTGTTTGAACAAGCTCAACCCTTCCTTCTTTGATGCCCTATTTTCACTTTTTGTAAGTCGGTTTTTCAAAAACCTAGAGTTTAGAGAGGAACTGGGAAACAGTATTACTGTAGTAGAAGGCCTTGATCCTACCTTCCTAACCAAGAGAAGCAATGCAGGATGTGATGTAGAGGAAAAGAGCCAAGGACTACAGAGTTTGAAAATGTCTTGTTCTTTGTAGAGTAGTTAAGATTAAAGCATGAAACAACATTTGAACACTAACCTAGCAACAGAAACCTGGTAGACGCTGTAGGGTCTAAACTGTTTAGGTTTGCTGGACGCTAAGTTTCACCAGACCAATTAGTGAAACCCAGCCTGCTTGTTCTCTGGCCTTATTGCTGTGTTAGGTGTTGAACTTATCGCCATGCTGGAAACCTGATCCATGGCTTTAGAGTCCTCTCAGCCTGTGTTCCATTGGGTGTGGAAGCGCTGCAGTGAGGCTGCACCTTCACAGCTGATCGCAGCAACTAAAGTCTGTTTACTAATACAAAGCAAAGATGTAAAACTCTGCAGTCAATTTCTACTACTTGTACCAAGAATTCCAAGAACACATTTCTTTGACCTGATGTTTCCTCCTCTCAGCTGATTGATCAATATCATTTCTATTTTTGTTTTTTCAACCTGAATTTCTTCATAATGATTTGATTGTTTAGATTGGAGCAGCTGCCTTTCATCCATAGACAGAAAATCTTTGTTTTTGTGGGTGATATATGAAATAAGATAAATATAAAAGTGAAATATTTGCCCTTGTACATCAGCATTAGTATTGATCAGAATGTCAACACAAGAAATCCATTAAAGGTTTTTTTTTCAAGTTTGGGGGTTTTTCACAAATTGACTTTGTTTCCTAGATAAATAAAACAGTAAAAGCTGGCCGCGTGGTTTATTTTAATAATTTTATGAATGTGCTGCTCCTAGTGTATTTCTTCTTAGAAAAAAATCATCAGGATGAAATAACACAAAGTGATTTAAATTGTTCTGAACCAGACATGCTGCAATATCTGGACTTTATCAAATGTACCATGACTTTATAAAAAAACATGATCCAATGCGTCCCAGAAGTTCTCTGTTGCTTCCATTATTGCAGGTGAAGCAGGATGGACAACCTTTTCTAATACCTTCTGTTATTTGCTGTTTACTTAACATAGAGCAGTCTGGACTCGTCTTTATTTGTAAGGATGATTGAAGATCTTTATTTAATTACTTTTGTATTTACTCTTCCTTCCCTGTGATATCTGCCAGCTGACAAATGTCTAATTAGCTGAGTAGAGCTGGCAGCGATTGTTCTTTTTCCCTCTAAACATAATAAAGATTAAGAGGTTCATAGTGATTCCAGACAAACCATCAACAAATGCAGCAGATTAGACTAATTGTTGTAAGACTTTTCATTGCTCTATAGCCGAGAATCTGAGCTGTAGCAGCATTTCAGGGCTATTGTTGAGGTCAGTGGTGGATCTATTGTATAAACAGATAATTACCTGAAGGTGAAACAGGGCCTCAGTAAAATAATGGTTTTACTGTGCCATGAAATCATAAGTATCTTGTAGAAATACGGAAGCACTGGCTGTTTTTCTCTATGACTTTATGTCTCCCACACCTTCGTGTGGCTCTGATTCAGATTATTAACATTCGATGGCATCTGTTTCTCTGCAGTTTGTTGGAAGTCCAAACACAACATTTATAGTGGGTTCAGGTCTGGACTTTGACTGGGCCATTACAGTCTTAAACTCTCTGTGGTATAACTGTTGGTTGGATATAGTCTCCATGTTTAAGAACTCTCTTTCAGCCGCTGAGTGACACCTGTCATCTCTTGCAGTAATGGATGTACTGTATCATTAACAACTCATTAATTACACTAATATAAAATAATAGAGAACAATAATTTTATGAAAATATGTGAAAATACAAGGCGAGGTTTGTCCTAACAATAAGTCATTCATGAACGTCATCACCAAGGGTCCCCACTCTAGGTACACACTAGATGGACAGAGCAGAGAGGAAGGATTTGTAGGGTTGCCTCAACGCACTGGAGCTCTGTGGCTCATTACAGTGACTCATTCCCCATTAAAATGGAGAAGCTTGAAGCTCTTCAACTCAACATGAGCACAGGGATCCCGTCCCCTCAATTAAAAGCACCAGAATTCAAACTGTGTGAACTCTTTTGATCAGTTCCACCTTTTCAAAGAGGCTGACTTTAGCTGTGCACTAGTAGAGGTGTTCACATGGCTGTGGGTGTTTCTCTGTAAGAAATGTGAATCCAATGTCATGGGATATGTGTTCGTACTGAAGGCAACAGGGCAAGAAATTAAAGAAAGAGGAGAGTCAATGTGAGATCAGGGCTGTGATGGAACATCCAGCTGCCATACGTGGGGAGACAGAAGGCACTGGAGCACACAGAACCAAAACACAGAGGAGGCATTAAAGGTGGTTCTGACTGACGTGGAATGGATCAGAGCATGTGCTAATCCCATAGCCGCTTTCATACGATGTTAAAACTAAATTCAAAGGATGATGCATGACCTGCCTTTGTACATTCAAGAGGAAGCAGAAACACTAATGATTACAGTCTTCAGCACTACCAGCAGCATTCCTTAGCCTCAATGTATTTTTTAAAATGTGTGTGTCGCTGTCACACTGAAGCCGTTGTGTCACAAACCTCCCGACTTTTCATACAATCTATTTCTGCAGTTATCAGGGGACAGAGAAACAAGATGAAGATTTCAGACTGCGTATAGATAAAACCTCTGGGGGATCGGCTGAAACAACACACAATGCTGAAAACTTTCTAACAGTTGCCTCACAGCAAACTTTGGATTTTGCCTCGCTTACCATCCTCCTCACTGTGTGTGGTGCCAAGCTTGGTCCCCATCCAGCCTTGTTCTCAGAGTCTCCGTTGTTTCAGATTTTTTAAAGTAATGCAGCAATTGCAGACAAATGTAAGTTTAGTGCAGCAGTTTTTTGTGGTCATTTTCCCAAGTTACGATAAAAACGTATATACCTAGATTGATGGCTGTTTTTTTGTTTTTTTTTTTGTTTGCTTTTTTCATTTTGAGGAGCGTTTAAGGACTTAGACCATTGTGCCCTATTGTATTTACACTCTGAGTAAACACAGAGTCATGGTCACTATTAAAGGTTCCCAGAAATTTTATTATAGAATACAGGCACCTGATGAGTAGCCAATAAGACAACACATAATAATGACTAAGTGTTGGATTGATGACCAATCATGTAGTCAGTGTTGTGGTTTAGGGTGTTACTATTTTAGCTATTTTTTATTTTTTTTTAGTGTCATAGTTGCAATGTCTCTGTTTTCTACATTGAAAAACTTTGAAAGTGTCAGTACTACTTTCATGGCCAAGAACTGGAACACCATCCACAGAAGCTACAGTTTCCCAGGCGTTTCTAGACTTTAAACGCATCTCTCCTGTGTATACTAATGCAGACTTGCTGGAGCCTTTAACTTTGCGTTCATATCACCCTGGTTCCCACCCTAGACTGTGTATAAAAAGATTATGGGGAGAAGTATCTAAAGCAGCCGGTAGCTATCAGAACAGCTGTAGACAATAGAGGAGGAAGAGTGGTCTTCACTGTCCTTTGGAAGAAAAATAACACAATTGTGTGAATGAGTTAGAAATATGTTTAGGAATAATCTTATTGGATAACAGCTGGACTAATCGAGATCATATCAGCAGCTCCACACCAGCTTCAGCCAGACGATGGGCTACCTGTTGGATGAGTTTCTTCCTTTAGCCACGGTCATCACATTATTACCACTCTTCTGTTGTGCCTGACTGAGCTTTTCTGGCTAATTTTCATCTTTACATTCCTGATGGATGACATGAAACCATCCAAATATCTCAAAACCAAAATTGAGGAGATGAGCAAACCTTCCTTAGACTGATTTTTGGTAGATGGACCCCTTCAGTAAGGGTTATTATATTTTTTTCTAAAGTTATTTTTGCCTAAAGAGGATGACTAGCTTCTGGTGTGTCTTAGTCTAACAGGTGAAATGTGCAGGATGTACAATATAACACGTTTCAGATTAATGGTTTTCCTTCTTCTGTTCTTTATTTTGTCTTTATTATTACTCCCCTCCTTCTGTTCTTAAAGTATTTTTTTTCTGGTGTAACAAAATCTGCATCATGTTAATGCTGAATGGAGCAGCGTGCAGGCACGGTCGCTGTTGTCAACCAGGTTGGACTCTTGTTTGCCGTGTGTTACACAGATTTAACAGGGCATTGGAAACACTTTCTTTAGAGATTTTGCAAATTCCAGCCAAGTTTGCCATGGTTGAGATGGTACACATTAAAAAAACAAGTGTTATTTTAACACCTACAGGGTTGAGTATAAGATTGTTTCAGAGAACTTTTAAGAGAACATCCAAATTAGTCTAAAATTAACTAAGAGTTAAATTTACTAGATTTGGTGCCCAAATCAGGAAGAAATCTCAGAGGCTGGCAGGTAAATGACACCATATAGAGTAAAAGTTACAATGGATGTAAAACTTTTCATCGACTATTAGCTCTAATACTTGAGCAGATTTACACTCAGTATCGTTGTAAATATACTATTTTTAACACCTTTTTTTTACCTTGGCTGTGTTAATCTATTTGTGTCAATTTATTGGGATGGTGCTTTTTTATGTGATTGTATGGTCCTTTCTGACTATGTCTATCCATACTTTCTTGTTAAGACATCCCTTATTAGCAAGTCTCTACACAGAGAGTATTTCCTCCATATTTCCATCAAACAAGGGGTGCTCTTTTTTTAACTCCTTACTGAAACTTCCTCCATCAGTAATGATGTTTAGTCTCTTTTTATTTGAAATTCAGAATGAAGTCATTTTTTTCACACAAGGTGAAGATGAATATCGAAAGATGCTTGTATTTAAGGCTTTAAGTGATAAAATATTTTAGAAACCTTAAGTTTGGTCATTGTTCAGCCTTTTCAGGCCCATCATGGTTGTATTTACTGTGATGTTTCTGATTCTTCATACCTGGCTGTTCAGCTGACATTGAAAAATTATCAAGACAGAAAAGATTTAATTTGACCTAATTGATCTGGGGTTGATTTAAATGTGTCAGTTCTGATGTGCTTGGATGTAATTATTTTTCCTGGATCTAATGTTCAGATTTTGATTAGATTTTTACCTAGGATTGTTTTTTTTATTACACTTACACTGAAAAAAAGTACAAAAGATAATTATTTCTTAGGTAGAACATGTCCTCGATGCATTTACTTTTGACAAAAAGTCTTCAGACGACAATGAATCAATGGTTTGCATTTATGAGGAGGATTCATTATGATTCAAGACTGTTTATGGTTGCAATGATTATTACAAACGAGCAGGAACCGTACATGAAGATTGAATATTGGGTGAAGGCACTAAACCCAAATGGCTTTTCGACAAGGCTCTTCTCAGACTGTAAAAAGACTGATCTCATTATTCAGTGCTTGGCTGAGAGAAAGGCGCTTTCTAAACAATTAATTGATGTCCATTTCATTTATTTTACAGCCTCCCAGCCAAATAAAGACCCACACAGTGACATATAGATGTGAAGGTTTCTATACTTTTCAGCTAAATCTATGTTGTGGGTTCAAATCCTTACCAGGACGTAAAAACTTCTTTTATGTGGAATTTTTGCTGTAGATTATGTCTTACTAAAAGGTAGGTTTTAGGGAAATGTGTGAATGGTTGTTTATTCCATCTATGGCTCCAAATATATGAATGCAGTATAAATGGAAGTCAATGAAAAGTCCCAACTGAATTTTTATCTGCTGTGATGCTCCTGCTGCTGTGGTTCATATTAAAGTAAAAAAGCTGAACTGAAAAGTTGAACTGTAGATCTGCCAAACTGTCTAACTTTTAAAACAGTGCAGCTTTAGAGGTCTACTGATATGGGCGTTTTAAGGCTGATGCAGACACTGAATATTTTGACATTAGTCTGAATCAGTGATATTAGAATTAGGCCTTTAAAAGCCGCTGTTCTGCATCTTTTATACTATCTATCTATCTATCTATCTATCTATCTATCTATCTATCTATCTATCTATCTATCTATCTATCTATCTATC
>JAUZNJ010039298.1:4433-35028 GCA_034780135.1 Jordanella pulchra | reverse complement strand
TTTATCTATTCTGGGCTATGATTAATTCCGAACAGCAGGTGACAGCGGGCCCTGATCTGTGCAGTTATGAATTGAAGGCCGACAGATGAGTTGGGGGTTGGTAGATTGAGGTCAAGGTTCAGGCAGGCGCTGGGGGTTGTTGATCCATGTAACACAACCTCTTTCTGTAAGCAGAAACCACGTATAACAGGAAAGTTGTGAAGCAGCCGTGTAGCGACGACGTGTCCAATCAAAAGGGTAAACATAGCAGAACTATGACTAAATCATCTGCTTACTTAGAGGATTTCTGAGCCAGACTTGTATCGAGGATCTCTTCTCTCTGCTGCCACCAGATTACCATGCAGCCACACACACATGTAGAGAAGGTAACTCACCTCCTTTGCAGTTGGAGGCGATGGGTGCCCCGGCTGTCCGTTCTCTCCACGGAGGGGGGGTGCATGCAAGGTGATGATGTCATCATCCTCTGGAGGCTTCCAGATGTACTGCTCCCCATTGCCTATGAAGGCTGCCTCCTGATAAACAAAGTCAGATGACAAAGTTTTGCAAATCAAAACAATGATGCATTAATATTTAAAGATGTTCCATGTCTGCATTAAATACAGATAAGAAAGAAAAAATCTGTAACAAAAAGTGGGTGAGTTATACTGTATGTGTGTCAAAGGTATGTGTCAGCTTCTACGAGGTTGTTTGGACGCAAAGTTGGGCTTGAAGCTTCATTGAATCTTCTGATAGTTAAAGCTGAACCAATTTGCCTTTTTTTAAATCTTTGTTTGGATGGTTATGCATTATACATCCTAAATTGTGAATATATCATTATCAGATAAATAAAACGGTAAAATAAACAAATAAAATAAATTGACTGATTGTACTATTATTTATGAAAATATTCATAGATTTTTTATTTTTAATCAGCCTTGCTTCTCAGAGATTAAAGTCTAATATCTATTTTTAGTTTTAACTCGAAAATCAACAACCTGAGGTTTTTCTGCTATGGGTTTTTTTTCTATGGGGAAATCTGATATTTCATGAGGTCTGAACACCTGCTGTATGATTTTTCTGATTCCATTTTTGTTTTTTAAAGTCTGAAAATCAGGCTCTTTGTTAGAAGTAGTGGTTTAAAATGAACCACTGGATCATCTAGAACCATGGTGCTGAGTTGTTTCAACTAATGAAAGATAAAAATAGGCTGTCTGTTATTTCAAAATCTGCAATCCCAAAAAGTGCTTGACTCTCATCTATCATGTGGTTTGATACCTGTACCTGTGTAAACTTTATTTTAGTGTCAATACACTCTGAGAGACCCCTAGTGGTGTATGTATGTCTACATTTTGTTAGGCTTTGGACAGGCTCTGGTTACTGGAAGAAAAGTAAAAGAAAGTAAAAAAAAAAAAAAAAAAAACTGGACCAACTGAGTTTTAAGATTGCCATGCCTGATGGACCAGTTGAAATGGGGAGTTTAGAAGGTAGAATTAAAACCACGACTTTTTAACTAAATACCCTTTATGGCATTATTTCAAATGTCCTGAAATAATAGCCTTTTTTTTTGGTAAAGTGAACATTAAACAGGTGTCAAAAAGAGACATTGAGAGCTCTTGTTGACGAGGAACTACTCTGGCATCAGTTAAGACCTTAAATTAGCTGTACTTTACTTTCTGACTCCTGAACTCCTCTGATATAGCTTTCCTGAAAGAGCTTGGAGTATTTTTAAAAACAATATCACATTACTGGACGGCTTCTAATCTTGAGATGAAAATGGCAGCTTTCTACTCAAACGCTTGTTTTTTGGTTTTTTTTTGCTGTGTTTTTTTCAGTTCCTCCTTGCTCTGCCGCCAACTGTTCCACAATCTTTTCATGCAAATTTGCAAACTCAAAAATATCCTGCTGACAGGCTGACAAACAGGCAGACCTGGTGAAACACAGACAGCGCTGCCAAAACATAACCTCCATTTAACTCTGGTGGCTGGGTGGGGGGGATTTCTGTTAGACTGGAGGAGAGATAGTGGTCACATAGGAATGTGTTTTCAACAAAAACGATAGGACCTCCGCAGAGATTAACTGCTGCAAATCTTAACTGATAGGTAGCAGTTGACACTATTCTTTTATTATCTTTAACGTTACATAAAAAAAAAACATTACTGGGGCCACTTTTCTGCATGGGTGGCTTAAGAGAAATCTGGATGCCATAAAAGAATGACCCAACACGACACTTTTCTTGCAAAACCTTGGTTTATGACAACACGTCTTAAGAGGAATTAGTAACCAATTAGGAAACATAAATTAGTGGACACACATGTGACTGAGGATGATAAAACTTTTATACGCCCTCCGCAAAGCAGGGAGTGAGTAATAATAGGCGCTACAGAGCAAATGGTTTCAATATGTGCACAATATCTCAGGCTGCTCGCTACCTGTTAGCTGTTTCTAGATAGACTTGCTGATGGATTCAACAGTGGCACCCGAACATACACACACACCCACACTCACATGCACATCAATGCACACCTAGAAACACACACTGACACACACTGAACGCTGGGCAGCCTGCCAAACTCTTACATAATCTGTGCTTCGACTCTGAGCTTTAACAGTGTGCTGCTCTGAACAATGGAAAGGGACCCAAAAAACCAAAAAACCCACACACATACCCACTAACAGCATACAGGTGTGCACACCTACACACTAGTTGAAGGGTTTAACACACACTCACATTAGGAGTGCAGGTCAGTAACATGTTGCATCAGTAAAGAGGGAAAAATACTTAAATACTTTTATCCTTCATCTTAAAAGTTTTTTTTGGCTTTGCTTAACATATGTACAGAGATTTCAATTAAATTAATATGTAACTTTTATGGTTTATAGAACAATGCGTTTTATTTCTATTCATCTGATTGTTATAGTTTACAGTTAAAGAAAACAACAATTTGAATAAAAATAAAAAAAACAATCCAATAAAAGAATTTTAAACCACACAGATGTTGGCTTAAAGTATGTCTATGTAATGGAATCAGCATCTATTATGGCCTCCTTTAACATGAATTACTGCAGCAAAGACATGGCAAAGACTTAATGAGCTTGTGGCTTTAAAAGGGAAGTCTGTGGCTTAAAATGTAAAAATGCAATTAAATAATAACCAAGAATGTCCCCAAACTAAATGAGCTTTTATTTGAAACATATATATTTAGACAGCACACTACACTAATAATAGAAAACCAAAGCCAGTCATTTTTAAACAATCTCAAAGGCTTAATATGTTCGTTGGAAGACACCGCCCTCTTGTGGTCATGAGGCTTCTTTACAGCTAGAAGGACATCTGGTTAGGGAACATAACACATAACGTGTTTGTAGAAGATATGATTTATTTTTTTTTTTTTTTGTACCTTTGGGAAAGGGTGGAGGTGGAAAGGCTCCAAAGGCTTGCGTGGAAACTCCTGACTACGATGTTGGGGAAGAGGGGCAGCAGAGGGGGAGTCGCTCACGCTCGACTGGCTGTCTGACATGCTGTCTGCTCCGTTGTTCTCCTTCCGGCTTAACTTGTCCACCTGATAAATTGAAATTGAATTTCATAAAATTGTATTAAATGGTTTTAATAAAAAAAATATTACATCAAATTTGATTTGTATTTGGAGTATTAGTTAATGTTTGTTAAAAACATTAGTTGATTTTAATAGTTTCCTCACAGGCAAACTGGAGTTTGTAGAAAGCTTAGACGTCTTTTCAATGACTCTAAAGATAATACACCAACTTTAGCAGCTTAACATCAGCCTGACTTTGATATATCTTTTTCTGAAATAAAATCTGAAACTCAGTTACTGTTACATAAGATGTATTAGGAGAGTCTTTCTTTTTTTTTTACAAAGTTCAAAGATGAGTAACTAATGATTATATCCCACTAAATCCCCCTGAATATTCTTTTCAGACTAAGCGCTTCTTTTTTAAAAAAATGTACCTCAGATAAAAAAAATAGCTTTATTTCTACCTTTTTAAACTTTCGTATGGAAGCATATTCAGCTGTAGATGGATCTTGATTGACCAGTGAACTCGCAGACGACAGAGGAGATCTGCCCGCTCCGCCTCCTCCATTACCTCTCACCGACATAGTTCCATTAATGGTGCCATTTCCTCTGCCGTTCACTCTACCAGTCTGCAGAGAAAAGAACACACCTGATTCATCACTATTCACTAAGCAGGTTAGTATTTCATTCATAAATTGCTGTCTCAACATGGAAAGGAAAAACCAACTGATGCAATATAATCTGAATGAGCCTCCTTCCTGCATCCCATGAATGCAGTTTATCTCCAAACACATATTAAAACCTTACAACTGTAAGTAAAACGCATTTGGAGCAAATGTTATTTTTTTTTGTTGTAATAAATAGCAGTTGAATAAGCATTAGGATCTAATTAAGGAAAATTTAGAAAAAATACAACCTTTAAGAAATACATATATATTTAATAAATGAAAACCCAGCCTATTAAGAGGTAATCCCACAGCATCACAGAACGTCCACAACACTTAACAGAGGCCATAAGGTACTTTTCACATAATCATTCTTTTTTTTTGCAGGAACTGGGAGGATATTTGTTACTCAGTCTGTATCTCAAGCTGAGTTGATAGTTATTGTCTTAGTTAAACAGATTAGGAACATTTATTGTTCCTAATTCTTGATCATTATTCATTTAATCTGATGAGAAGTGAAGGAACATAGTCATCTTTTCATTAATCACACAATTTATTCGCTGAGTTTTTTTTTTACTTGCTTCTTTACAATCTGTTTTAACTTTAAATGTTTTATTTTTTTGTTAATTTCAGGCATTTTAATCTTGTTTGTACCTGAATGTTCCCATTTGCCTCTTTGTGTTTTTGCTGCCACACTTGGATTTCTGCACTTTTCAATTTTTTATAAAGGATGTTTCTATTCTATTCTATTCTATTCTATTCTATTCTATTCTATTCTATTCTATTCTATTCTATTTAATACCTATTTTCATACTATTACATTATATCTACCTCTGTCCCCATCATGGCAATATAAATATGGCTCCCTGTCCAGCAAAGTGTTCGATAGTAAAGAAAAAGGTTTTTATTTACCAGAGGACAACTAAGTCATAGTTTAGTAATTGGTTCCAACAGTGTTGAAAAATGTTACATTTGTTTTAAATAGTTTTGACTTCCTTATTTATCAATGTTTTTATATAAGATTTTTTGGCGTAAAATTAAATAAGAAAAATATCAGTTTGATTTATTATAGCACTACCTTGACAAGCTACTTTAGTTTATCTAGTATTTGCACATTTTTAGCAGGTTTTCTAAAAAATGTTGACAGTGATGTTTAACCACCACATGATTGGACACAAAATCTCCTGCAGAACTCTGAACCTCGCTGCTTAACGGCTGTATCTACGTACGTTTCCATGGCCGTTCCCATTACGAGCTCCTCCTGCACCGGTCGGGGGGCTCTGAGCTGCTCTGACCGTCGACGGTGTGCTGCTTGATGAAGTCAGTGGAGCAGAGGGGACTTTGGGGCCCGCATCACATTCACGGACCCCTACGCTTTCATACAGGCCATCATCCAGGTAGTGGGTGGGTGTGGGGTTATTGCGCAGGCCCACCTCGGTGTAGGTGTGGTCCCTAGCCTCCCCTCCGCTACCTCCGCCTCCTCCCTCGCCTCCCACTTCCCCTCCCCCTCCACCACCTCCTCCTCCTTGGCCGGATGCCTGGGGACTGGTGGGGATCTGGGGGAGCTGGCGTCCATGGGAAGGCCTCAGGTCGGTCTGGGAGCGCCGACTGTGCAGGAGCAGGAGGTCCATGCTGGCTGGACGGCTCTTGCTAACAGCTGCAGGGAGACAGGGAGGAAGTTAAAGGAGGGGTAGATCTGTGGATAACATGTAACAGCTCAGACAAGTGTGTCATTTAGTATAACACATGACCTTTAGTTAGCACTTACAGTTTCCATTGCAGGGAAAGCGATTGATCTCATGCAGCCTGGTGTCAGATTTACTCATGGAGTTCAGTTTTGGATGCCGAAGCGTACCCTGCTGTCACACATTCACAGACAGACTGGTTAATCGAGGCATAAAACATGCAAACACATGCATGTGCATCTGTTGGAAAGGAGGTTAGAAGGAAGAGAGCTGAAGTAGATGGTGAGAGGCGCAGTGGCAGCGGCGGCGGTTGAGGGCGAACAGTGAAACAAAAGCATGTCTTACCATATTTACAGATGTCCCTTTGTCTCCAGCCGGGGGGTGCTTGCTCTTACTTTTTCTGACACGACATCAAAGTCAGGAAGGTCGGCAGAGGACCGTGGGCAGAAAGAGAAAACACACACACTCAGAAAAGATAGATACCATCAGCATCCAACTGTGGTCAGGGCATGAAAGTCCTTGGTTGATAACCAGAGCCCAGTCGAACAGTAAATGGAGCATGACTCAGAGTTTTTTTTACTAAAGCAAAGACGACCTTCAATTAGTTTTTCTTTTCTTTTGTATCCCAAGATAAAATCTGATAAATTCACAAATGTTTTTCTGTACTTTATTCTACCTTCAGGTTGAAGGCTTGTAGAACAAATGGACTAAGATAAGCATTAGCCGCACGTGAAGATCCCCAGAGGTGGCTGTAACTAAAGGGAACAGTTGACATGGAGTCAAAGCAACAAGGCAAAGTCAAAGTAAAAGAAAAAAAACAAAACTGTGCTGTGCAGGTGTGACTGCGAAGAAGCGCTCCTCCCTCTGCCTCGCTTCTCTCACTTCGGAGGATGAGGCGCCCCTGCATCACGTAACACCAGAGAATCTACTGCTGTGCTGCAAAAACACACTGAAGCAATAAATAGAATTTCAGGTTTGCAAACAGGTGCAGAGTCCCTGCTGCGTCATCCTATTATGCAAGTTGCTGCAAAGACCGTGTCAGGTCCATGTTACTGGAGCAGGATATTGTCTCTCTCAGCGAACTGCAACTGTTTAGTACAAACATATGGTCATCATGCCTCAAAGGGGATCCTGGGAAGGTGGAGAGAGTTCCCCTGGAGATTTTCATAATCACGCAAATGATGACAATACTTCACAAAGTCAGATAGATAAAAAGCCGTTCATCATTTTCCTTCTCTTTCATAATCACTCTCCTTCGATCAGATAAAATCGTAACAAAATGCATTTAAATTTTTGGGTGCAATGTGAAGAAATAAAAAAAAAACAAAAAAAAAAAACAGCACAAAATTGCAAGAATACTTTTGTGAGACTCTGTAAACTTATTTCCTCGTAATCTAGAAGGATGCACTGCAGTATTAAATGAACAAAACACTAATAATAGTGGGGATCCATAATTGTGTGCAACGAACTGATTTGAACAGACAAACTACTGACAATCCAGCAGGGAGCTCATGTTCTATATTATTATTTAGATTGGAACAAGGGCAAGGTTGGTTTTTTTTTTCATGACATAAGCTGGTTTGACATTTTTCTGCATCCATATCTGCGTATCCCATGGCAACAAAGCCACAATGCAGCTGCTGATTGGTCCCTGAGGAATAAAAAAAAAAAAAAAAAGAAGAAGCTCCTCCCCGGAGTCTGATCCTCTTTAAACCGTGGGGTGTCCCGGAGAGTTTGCCTGCTGTGGAGTTTGCTGGAGAGCAGTGACTTCGGGCAGCTCAGACTCTAGCCTGCCTCCCCCTCAGTGTCCTGTAAGCATCGGTTCATCTCATCTGACACTCACAGCCATTAACATTCATTACTGCCACTGTGCTCAGAGTTGGGGATAAAAGAGACAGCGAGGGAGCAAACAGAGGGAAAGGAAATAATGGAGGAGGGGAGTTCAGAAGAAGTAGGGAAACAGAGAGAAAGGAGTTAATGATCAGAGAGATCTGAGAGGGTGGGGAAAGCTTTCAGCACAGATGTTGAAACTTTGGCTCTTATCTCTTCCTCTTTCTTTTCCCATGTTATATCCATACTATTTCAACTTTTTATTTTTGTCTTGTTATATGGGAAATACCAAAACTTTTTGGTGATCTTATGTATTTTCTTGCTAAATTACAAAAACCCTAATGGCTTACAGCTAATCCTACCTCTTTGAATGAGCTCAGTCATTTCATTCACATCCTCTATGTATAAACCTACCAGTCTCTGGTGTCAGCCTGAGCAAAGTTAGCCACACACCTCACCTGTGCTGTGAAATGTATTTGGGTTTTCCTCTCTGTACAGCACGTTTCAAGTCATCCAAAAAGCATCTAAATAAAATCCCAATCTGGGCTTTAACCACTCAGATACACTGCATGAATCACTTTTTTAGAACCATCATGCAGCAGTATTCCACACTATGACACTTCCTCTTATATGCTTCACAGCATGCATGGGGTTCCGTCCAGACAAAAAATGAATTATTTCATGCCCCCCAAAGTTGATTTTGTTCCAAAATCCTCACACTACAAGTTGAGACATTATTCAGTTTCCTTCTAATTATACTCTGGCTTTCCAATTTTACTTTCAGAGAAAAGTTTATTTCATTTTTTCCTACAAATTTACTTTAACAGCTGCAGTATATTTTTTATTATATAGTTATATATTTTCACATGAACACTAGAGCCTTCTGTAGGTCTCATTAAGTCATTTTGATCTTATTGGACACTTATTTCATGACCTTAGGGGCTGCTTGCAGCATTTTCTTGTTTTGACACAAAGTCCTAAGTAGATTGGTGATTCTTTCGACCGTCCTGCAGTTTTAGGCTATTTTCCCTACAGTGGAACGACTGACTTCAGGTTTAATTGAGACTCGTCTGAATCCCTTACCAGACTCATAAGCTGCTAAAATCTTAGGTTTGACAGCCTCTAGACAGCTGTTTTCAAATTACAATGTTGTTTATTCTTACTTTAACTGCCAGGAACAAGTAAAACTAAGGTTTAAAGAGAGCAAACCTTAAAATACTGAGTAATGGCATTCTGATTTTGAGTAACTGACATGATAAGCCTGTTTTTGAGTTTAGACGTTTTTAAGAACATTTTGAACAGTATGGTTTTCAGTCATTATCTTTAACCGTATTCTTAATTTTATTCTTAAACTAACATACACTATTTGGATATATATGCAAGACTACGTTCACTTTTGTTAAGCGAGTATAATTCATCACGTTATCATAGAAAAATAATGCAAGGCTTTCTAACAGTAGCCTTACCTTTGGCAACCTACGCAGACCAGGACGATTAGGATGGTGACCACAAAGGCAGATGCTGCTGCGATGGCTCCCAGAACCAGAAGGTTTTGGTAGGTGAGGTCTGACTCTGTGTTTTTTTTGTCATCCATGACACCAACTCTGTGTTGCTCACTTTCAGTCATACACCAGCACTGAGAATCGGACCTTGTGATCAGGAAAACCTGGAGGGACAGAAGGAAAAAAAGACAAGACATGAGTGACATGGGAGATAAAAGGAGAGTAAAAAAAAAAAAAAGCACTGCACCAACTACAGAGAAAGATGGTGCCTTTGTGTGAGTGTGGACACACTTGCCTCTGGCTTGTTTTTATCACCATCTCTTTCTGACATATCAGTTTCTATTTTTGACTTTCTCCAATAATGCACAGAAAATAGAACACCTTACAAGGAAGCAGCTATGAGCATGCCAAAAAAACACTTTGATCACACCAAGTCTGAGAGATCCTAGTTAGTTTAACAAGAAAGAAAAAATGCAAATCGAACTCCTTACAGGCAACCATAGTGGGACCAGACTGCTGCTATACTATCCTGAAAAAAAAGAAAAACAATTGTTCACAAACGTAAATAATTCTCATCCCTGTCAAACAAGATCTACTCCAGGCTGTTCATACTGTACACCACTGGATTAGTGGATAAAGATTTGACACCTAAACAGAAAAAAACATCCAATTGACATAAATATACATTCATTGTAAAAAAAACAAAAGAAAATAAATAAAATTTTACCTAAATCAACTTAAATCCACAGTGGATTCAAACTCTTCTTAAATTTTCAGCACAACCCTTAGGTTTACCCAGCTGTGCTAACAAGCCTTCATTATTCCAGTGACCCACTGCGCCTATGCAGTCAGAGCTTCCAGAATCACAGATTAAAGGAAATAAACAAAAGCATAACATTTCAGTTGCACATGTCAAGTCGCAAACAGAGACAAGAAAGGAGTGCGACAAGGCATGAATAATATTTTAGCACCAACAGTTTCTGGAGCACAAACACAGCAGCAGATTTACAGCAGATGAATAGATGGTTAGCATTGAATTTACTTTATTCATAGAAGAAGGTTTCAAAACATTGTTTATAACAATAAATTACTAACTGTCTACTTCTTTTTTAATATATCAAAATATGGCTGCAATAAGTAAAAGTTTTATTTCCAAGAATGAAGTTTCATTAAAGTCAAAAATAAACTGTTACTGTAGAGAAACACTGATTATTCAGAGGATGAAATAATACACTAAATACCATCTTTCCCTGATCATCCTATAGCTATCCATAACTATAAAATGCCATTAATTCAATAAATATACCCACCAACAAAATGCACTTAAGTGCTGTTTTCTGACTTTGATGAAAACAAGATATGTTTAACAAAAAAAAAAACAAAACAAAAATAAAGCAAAATGGCTGTATATTGCGTTTCACAGCGATCCTGTGAAATCATGACAAATCTTTAGAAGTCTGAAAATTGTCTTCATGGTTTTCTAAATCTTCAGAAGTATAAAAAATGATTTTTTTCTAAAAGATAGAAATCTCATACTCTAAAATATAAGTAAGGTTTGTTTAAAACACATTTTACAATTTCAACAGTGTGGAAAACTATGAATTTATAAGAAACTAAGGGACTTTAAAGGAATTTTATAATATTGCATTTTATGTGCTATTTAGAATAAAAGAACCACTTTTATTTTCAGCTAAAAATGTCAACTATAGAAGATTATAAGTAGCAGGAAGATAATTTAAACACAGTTTCCTTTCTTATTATCGCGCATGGATACAGATTTAGGACGATTAAAGTAACTTATTTTAGTAACCCTTACTTGCTGACATTCTTGTAGAAACATCTTATTAGTATTTGATTGGATTTCCTAACTGAACACCGGGAAACAGAAAATAATCGATAACTTCCTGAAGGCTTACATACCAAAAAATATTCTGGTAGATTATTTCCATGCCACAATATTAAAACAAAAAACTAGGAAAGCAGTCGGAGAGCGCAGACCTCCACCAAGCAGCTCATTCCCCCGACATACTGTGACCTCCACCTTCACACCGGACCCAGATTATTACCAAAATTGAATGATTTGCCAATGGTTATAATACGCCCCTTCTGTGAAAATTTTAGCAAAATCCGCCTGAGACTTTTCAAGTTATTTTGAAAACAGAAAGAAAAGAACTAACTAACGCCAATGAAAACATAACCTCCTTGGCAGAGGTAACAAAGCTAGTGAGAGGAGTCTTCTTAAACTTGAATTCATCAAATAAAAAAAAAAAATTTTTAGGAAAAATATTTAAGCATATTTTCATTTTCTTTTTTCTAACACTAAGACTTGAGAATAAAAGTGTAGCGCATAAACAGGTTATAAAACTCATGCACAACCTAAGTGGATGTTGGTGAGGCATACACCACCACAGAATCCCACCAAAGCTTTC
This sequence comes from Jordanella pulchra, assembly GCA_034780135.1. NCBI lineage: Eukaryota > Metazoa > Chordata > Actinopteri > Cyprinodontiformes > Cyprinodontidae > Jordanella > Jordanella pulchra. The sequence goes on along the minus strand of JAUZNJ010039298.1, from coordinate 23,405 downwards.
TGTTTCTGTTAATAAAATGGCTTCTTTTAACAAATACTTCTTATCATTTCTATCTATTTTCTCCCTTTTTGAGATCTTCTCCCATTCTTCTTCCTCCCTGTCTGCCTGCCTGACCCCGCAGATATCTGAGGCAATGCACAGCGAATGAATTAACAGAACTGCGGCCCTAGACAGCCCTTTATGGCACAGGCAGACAGACAGGCAGGCAAAGGAGGTACATCACAGAGAAAAGGTGGGGGGAAAAAAAGAGATGGTGAAAGAACAGTGGAGAGAAAGGGAGAGACAGTCAGACAGGAGCGAGCGAGTGGGATAAAAGTTGTTAGAGGATTCAAGGAGTACAGGGAAAGAGGAACTCACTTAAAACATCAAGGAGGGGAGAGGAGGAGAGGGGATCATAAACAGTGGGGGAGGGAAAAAAGCGGGCCAGCCATGGGAGAATGTGAGAAAAAAAAGGAAGGAGGAAATGGAAAGGAGTACATCAGTGGTCTGTTTCTGTCTACGATTTGTCAGCCTCCTCCTGAAAAATTCAAGAGAGAAACGCATACGAGGGTTGCCCTTCTGAAAACTGGATGCAAGATTGGAGCACATGTCTACAGCATGCAAACCTTACAAGTGGCGACCGGGAACGAGGACGAGGAGAGATGGCTTCTGCATGTCGCCCGTGTGGCTGCACGCTCAACAGCGCAACTCGGTCAGGGTGCAGGAGTGTTTATTCCAGCATCTGTCTTCATTTCACAGCGTTACCAGCAAAAAATGATGACAGTGGTAACGACAGCATATTGAGAGCGATGGCAGGGGCTGGGATGGTACTGGTGATGCCTGCTGGGGGTGATTATGATAAAGATGTCAATGACGGTGATGATGAGGATGGTGAGGAAGAAGGGTGCAGCTGCTAATACTGATGGTAATGAGGGTGATAATGAGGTCAAATTGAGCGCTGCATAGACACACTGCGGGACGGATGCGAGCAGCAGAAGAAAAGAGGATGCAGCAGTGCAGCTCAACCACAGGGTGGAAGGTTTCCTCTGAGATCACACACGCCCAGCACTAACCAGAACAAACACGCACAAAAGCACACAGCATCAAATGATAGATTTTTGCTGCTGTAAATCTAACTTAAATCTTTCTGTTTCGCAACCACTTTTACTGACTAACCCTGAATGTGAATGACGAGGGACAGCTGGAAGCAAAACATTATCGTTTTTCAATATCTGCTTAAGTTTAGTGAAGCTTCTGATCTGCGTTGGCTCTAATAGTTTTGGTCTATAAAATCAAGCTTTCTGTGTCTATGAAAACAAGTTTTGAGAGAATCAACTGTTTGCTTTGGATGGGTTTCGTCTCCCTCTTGACAATAAACACTTTTTATGGAGTTTAAATCGAGCAAGCTTGCTGATGGATCCAGAACAGTGATACCATTGTTATTAAACTAGGTATTAGTTTCAAAATAAAAGCCATCTTAGAGCTGGATGATGTTTTAATTCAATATATATCATTATATGGTTTAATTCCATATTGTTGATATGACTTTTACACACATTTCTGATATTTCAGTATACATCACAGCCTACAAATGCAGCATTTGTCACTGACTGAGGCTTTCAGGTAATGTTGTGTATTTTTTCCAAAGCTAATATTTCTTAAAGGTTATGTTGGATGGTTTTTATAAACATTGCAAAATATTTGTCATAAGTTTGTATAGACATCTGTTGCGGTGATTCTTGGCTGTCTTTCTAAGGCTTTTATTTTCCGACGTTGATAGCGAAATTATATCGCATCAACTGAAGTTAGGAAATGTATTGAGATATAATTTTTGGCCATATTGTCCACCCCAGAGTCATCTTCTTCACACAGCTTTCAAGCAGAGGGAGACAAGAGGTGCTCTAAGAGTTACTGGTAAATGCCTTGGATGACTTTAGACTCTTTAAAACAAAGTGGCCAGAAATCTGTGTGTGACATGGCTCCTAAAATCACCACTAAGAGCAGAAACTTTAAGTTGGACTTTAAGCAACCTCCTTCAGGCTCTATAACCTTTATTTCCAAATGAAAGTCTAACCTTTTTTCATCTATAAAAGAATAGCACAGTTTCAGGTTTACTTTAGCACAGAGCTAATGTCACTGATACAGTGGCTCGAATACACGGGAAGCATGTGGCAGATCCTGAAGCATTGGCTCCAGCTTCAGTCTATAAACCTGTTTCCTTCCAATCAACTTCCCATTATTTTGCCTGCATTAAGTACCTTGTAAATAACCACATGTTTAATCACTTTTATGTCCTATTTTAATGAACAATGTGTAAGTGATTCTCTGCTGGACAAAAGCCAAGTTGCTTTCAGTCATTTAAAATAAAGATCAATTTTTTTTCAGTATTAACTGATAACGTTGTTTTCTGAGAAACATTCTGTTTTTTATCATAATCGTCGACATTATGAAATAAAAAGTTACTCATTTGAACTGATTTTTTAAAATAAATAGATGAATAAAAAGTTTTAATTAGTCTTTTTATGAGGCACCTATATGGCTTCCTTCTTCCTATCTCAAATGTTATTTTTAAGCATTTATACCTCATATTTTCGAAAACAAATAGTCAAATATTATTAGAACCCAAAAAGGGTGTCTAATAATAAAAGATAATGCAAGATGAAAAATTTATTATAAAAGCATTACATAATAATGTTTCTTAAAAGTGAAACACCTCACAGGTGATAAGCAGGACTACTATTAAAATGGGACAAAAACAGGTTTAAAAATAGGCCTAACCTGATTAAGCAGTGTTTCTAGGTTGACATTAACTTTTATATTTCTATTGTTTCCATGAGTGCCTCCAATCATCAGGAAAGCGTTGGCTCAGCTTCCTGTGTCAGAAAGGCTTTCACTGGAAATGCAAAGCATCCCAACAGAACTGACTGAGGCTCCAGCCAAAAGCAGCAGGAAGCACAAAGTGGGCTCCTCTACACAGTGCTGAGTACAAAAGCATAATAAGGTAAACTACAGCTGTTACAGGTGATTCCCTAAAGTCATGCAATGTTGATAAAGAGGATTTTACACGATAGAAAGCTCTCTCTAATCTACCTCCCTTTGCTGGTTTTCCAATTGACAAAATTATTATTTTCTAGATTATGATAAAAAGGGAAATAAACATAAACACAAATACATATTGTGGTAACTAAGGAGGTGAATCAAGCACACATATTCACATATTTGGTAATGTTGGGAAAAGGAAAAAGGGTTTTTTAATTCTAAAGATTAAATCCACACCTGACAGCCTGTACTGGTAGCCATGATCCTGAGTTTCACACAAGATATGACATTTGCTTTCCTTGAAACATGTTGGAAGTTAAAATGTTCAAATCAATCTATATTATGGGCTGTTTTCATTATTCCTCTGATCCAGTATTTTCTTATTAAAAATGAATTATTTAACTTCAGAGCAAGAATCACAGTAAAATAATGTGTTTCCAGCTTGGAATAGTGTAAAGTACTAGTAATCCCCTTTTTGGGGACACAATTAGGTGGAACCACTACAAAATATATCCAGAGCTGAATCAACAAGTCATATCAAAACAGAAGGCATATGATGCTTAGGATGTAGATGTAGATGAAGTTTATTTGGCACATTGGCAAACTGGTTCTAAGTAGCTTTCTTCAACTGTTAACCAGGTGTTGGACCAAACATATTATGTCCAAAAGAATAAACTATCCGGATGTCAAAATATCATTAGGAGTGGAATGTTATTTTATGATAAATTTGTAAACATTTCTTCTAGACTTTTCCTTTAAATGTTAAGCTGTTTTTTTTTATCAATATAGCTGTTGCTTTCTTACTGAGGAAAGACTTGAACCACCTGCAGGGGTATGCAGGAAGCCACCCTAACAACCAGAAACGGAAGAAAACACTGACAATATAGTACTGTGTTTAATTCTGTTATTACTGGGTAATATTTTTGTCCACCAACAATGAATTCAATAATATCAAAATCTTTATTATAACAGAGAAAACAGATGATCACTCTCACATGTGTTTTATAGAACAAAATCTTAAGAAAATTTATTTAGCTTCAGGTTCTTCACTTTTGGAATTTAACACAGCTTTAATAATAAACAGAGTAATTTTTGGGGGGGGGGGAAATAAAAATAAACGAAGGAATAGCGAGCATACATACAGGTCCATCATACTTGCCTTGTTTCATCATTTCAATTTGTTTTCAACCCATCACTCTTCACTTCACATATTTTGCAGGCTTTTTCAAATATATCAACCCAGCGCAGCTTTAGAAAAGCTAACCAAAAAATTAAAAAATAAAAAAATAAATTCTGATCCTTTGTCAAAGCATTTTCCATTTCTGATACAAGCTCAACTTTTGTGTTGGTATATCTTCCAGGAATGTAGAAGGAAAACATACAAGACGGACAAGACCAACAAACATTGAATTTGGGTTTGCTGTGACTGTTAAATAGTCTTTAAATAGTTAAACAGTCCCTTTGTCTTTTCGTTTTAGCTCTTCATGTATCCTTTGCTGACTGACACACTGTAGACTTCAGGTTTGCAGTTTGGTTTCAGTTGCACAGCATGGTTATGTTCAGGAAGCGTAACTACATGCTCAGAGGTAAAAGGAAAACTGTTATGTTGAAATCTAATACTTGCTAATGTCTCCAATCATTGTTGACACAAGCAGATCTCAACAAAACAAGAGATTCATGGGAAACATGCATTCATTTATTTTCTGTAATTCTTAATATATTTTAACTGATCTTTAATGTTGCTGGTATTTTTCACTCATAGTTAAACGAATATTAAATATCTTTAAACCTTAAACACATCACCTTACATGGACATTAAACAACTGCTGAAAGCCAACTTAACCTTTCTATAGTTGGATTCATCCCAACAGCCGAGAAAATAGATCTGAAAATGTTAATTAAAAGGCCATTTTCAGTGAGGCAAGTCAAGTGCAGGTTTGTAAGATCAAGTTTAGTTATCCTTGCTTATCTAGATAGAGCAGTGACATGCCTACATATTAACAAATCTGCTTCTCAGAAATCTATTTATAGGATTTACTTATACTCTTGTGTTTTTATGAATTACCGGATATGTTTCTATGATTTCATCTCCCGATGTGGTTGGGTGACATGACAACCTTGGCTGTTTGGTTTTCTACCTAATTACATACAAGCAAGGCCAGAGTCTGAATTAAAGAATATGTTGAGAAGCATTTTAGTACATAAAAATATTGTTTATTTTGCAGAGATGCTCGTATATGATATAGATTTATAATGGATACATTTCAAACATTTATTGTTAGTTTTTGATGAAGGTCTTTTCTTAGAATAAAATCTAAATATAACATAATACATGGACAAAAAGGGGCTCTTACTACAAAAATATTGTCTTTCAAATAAAAATATCTCTCCATGTCTTGCAAAATATGCACTCGGTATTATTTTTGCATTATTTTCTGCAGTAATGCAATCGATCATCCCAGGTTGTTTTATTACTGACCTTTTAGTTTATTTGTATTTTTATGTCTCTAATTATCCTCTTGATGATACTTCAAAGCTTTTCTATGGAAATTTCCCAGCTTTTGGCTTCCTAGTTTAACTCCCAACACATAACTGTAGCCCATGTCCTGCGCATGTAGCACATGTCATGCACAGAAAGTCTAGCTGATCTCACATGAGCTCCTGATTTTAAAAGCCTCTCAAGGCTGTGGATATCTCTGCTGCTTGTGCACCTGTTTTCCAACATATTTTTTTTTCTTTCACTCAACTTTACATGTTTGGGTTCAGTAGTCCGAGAACAGCCAGCTACGAAATGATGTGGCTCTGTACAAGTTTAACTTTGAAGCTTGATTAGTGAAATAAGTTCACTTTAAATAAATTCTATTAAGTTTCACTAGTCTATTCTTTCTTCTGTTCGATCAACGTATGTCTTAACCAATCACTCTTCCCTGATTCTACCAGCTGATTGTTTAAAAAATACTTTAAAGTATTGTTCGTCGGGATTAACTAAGCCTGCATTTTTAGAATTGTAACGATCTGCGATGACCATATGCCGAGGCTATAGTCTTCTATGGGGCGATTCATATCATCTCTCCCCGTCTGCTACAAGTAAAGGCTGCTAATGCAAAATAATAAAAGAAAATGTGAATTTCACCCCCACTACAGAATAGTTTGTGTTCTGTGTGTGCACATTGCACAAAGAAACTATGAAAAGGCCAACAGCCCTGACCTGCCTTAGAGGAAAAGTTTTCTCTCACATTACCTCCCTACCAATGATCTGTAAGTTGCATTAAGATGCAAAACAGTCACACCTTCCTTATAATCTTTGGTTGGCAAATAAATGTTTGACCGAGGAGACAGAGAGGGCATTTGTTTCTTCCCCTTTTGTTTCATTAGCACTTTAGACATAAAAAGAAAGTGTGCTCAGTGACCTGTTTGGTCGGACGTTGTTTCACTGTGCATAACTTCAAGTGAAGGATAGAGGAGATTTAGTGGGTAGAAAGGGAGAAAGTGTGGGGTAAGGTGGGCTTCAGCTGAACCAGATGACATTTCTGTTATCAGCTGCAAGGCCTATCGCCAAACCTCAGACACCTACACATGGGAGAAAAAAGACCTTGTGCTGGGACTGGGAAGTTCAGTTTGCAATGTATTGCAATGTATTCCCCTATGTGACCTGCTACAGGCGGACTCATTCATTGAAGAGAACTTGCGGATCTATTTGTCCAACACTAAAGCTCTTATCTCATATGCAGAACAAATATGATTTGGAATCTGCCTTCAAAAAAATCTGTCTCTTAATGAATATGTATTAAATATGGCAAGTAAAGGATAACAAGCAGATGTTAATAACAACCACAATATTTTGGCATTGAATTTAAATTTTTTAACCCATTTGTTTGATTTCTTCTTTTTTCCAGAAATCAATTCTTGAACCAAACAATATCAAGTTAGGCTAAGATTTTAGGAAGTTCTGGTTTCAAAAGCACCAATAGTCATCATAATGTTCTTATGATTTAAAGGTATTTTAAGTTTTTTTTTAAAGGAGATATTAAAGGTGACAGTTTAAGTTTTTCCAGCAGTTGAAGTAGAGACTAATAAAGCATTGCCTCACTCCCACCAATCGATTCACACTGCCAGCTATTTGGCAGAAAGAAGGATTTTTGCAAAAAGTTATTTATAGATATTAGCTACCCAAAGGAGCCCATGCAGTCATGGAGTTTCATCTATTGCTGTTCACAAAAAGAACAGAAGCAAAGTAGAAGCCAGGGTGGACTCTTTTTGACAGTTTCCTACAGTTACAGTTTAAACCAGTACATTTTTGGTAGGGTTTTTTATTTTGTATTATTTTTCTAAATGTATTGTTTCATTCAAATGGCACTTAACATTAAAACATTCAAAGTTCAATTGATTCATACAAATATATTTCAAATGAAGTAGATACATTCCAATTTTATGCTATTTATCAAACAATGCATTTAAGTTCAGTTTAAAATCAAGTTTTTATATCTAAGGAAACCCAGCAGTTTGCATTGAGTCATTGACTGCAGCTTTCACTCCTTGATGAGCGTGTAGTGACAATGGACAGTAGCTATGATTTTTGTCATTAACTTCGCAGCAATCCCTCATACTGAGCGTGCATTTTACAACAATGTAATGGAAAACTCCCCTTTAACGTGCAGAACCTTACTTAGTGTAAAGATCCATCTGCCACCAACAACTGGGGTTTGAAAAGGCAGAACAGACACACAAGAAGGATGCAGAAGCAATGACAGAGAAGTAGTTTCTATATTAAACAAAAATAAATAGTTATTGTCCGTGCTAGCTACTTTAGATGTTTTCTCAGTGAGAAACACAACCAATTAGATGAACTTGGAGACTGTCTAGAAGATGAAAGAAAACACAAAGTTAAAAGAAATAAAACCACATCCATTTGACATTTCTAGGAAACATATGGTTTACCACTGCAAAACAAGGTCAAGTGTCAGCTACAGAGAACATACAGTTAGCAGCAGTTGACCAGTTCATGCCCCTCTCCAGAAAGGCATCACAGATGAACAGGAAATCAAGCCAGATTTAGCTACTATCACGTTTGATAAAAACAAACAAAAACAATAAAAAAAAAACAAATAAAGACAAAAAACTAGAGAGAGGGAACATTAAATTTAAAATAAAAGCAAATTATGCAGAATTAAAGAGTACTTAAGTAGTAGGAGAAAACAGCAGAGTGAGTTCTTAGGAAGTATACTTATGTCCTCCAGGAGCCTATGCCTATAGCAGCATAACTACAGAGGTAGCTCAAGATAACCTAAGCAACTCTAATCTGAAATGTTATCAAAAATGAAGGTTGTAATCCTAGTCTTAAAAGTAGACAGGATGTTTGCTTCAGAGACAAAAGCTGGGAGCTGGTTCCATAGAATAGGAGCCTAAACGCTTGAAGATTTGCTTCCCGTTCTACTTTTACTACGTGTTGCCCTACGACAGACTGGCGTCCTGTCCTGGGTGTACCTCGCCTTTCACCTGTAGTCTGCTGGAGATAGGCACCGGCCCCACCGGGACCCTGATGGACCAAGCGGGAGAAAATGGATGGATGGATGTAAAAAGAAGAATTATAGATTATAGTCTGGAATTAACAGCAGAGAATTTGAATAAGTGCTCAAAATGTTTTCAAAAACTATTGCAAAGATGACTAGACTGTCTAGACATTCTGCGGAAATGAAAAATGAGTCATTTTGATGAATCAGTTGAAGCTATGACCTTTAAAACGTGCTCCTAGTATATCTAACTCATGGCTCTTGCCAAAGTATTTCAGCGTAGTGGTGAAATAAACTAAAAGTTATCACTGATACGCTGAAATTAGGCCAATATACAGTTTTTTCACAAACATATCAGTTGGATCAGTTGGATGATTCAGAAAGCTCACCTGGATGAAAACAGTTCAAAGGGTGAAGTTTAACAGTTACCTCGAAGATTGTCTCACTTATTGAGAGCCTGAGGTGTTCCTTTGATCACACCAGGCTTGGCGTCAGTTTTAGTATCAATTAATTAATGCTATCTCCCTTATTGAGGTAGCACTGGGGATGCTAATTATTTCTAATATATCCATCTTTCATCTCCTTCATCCGTCAGGGTCGCGGTTGGGCCGGTGCCTATCTCCGGCAGACTATGGGCGTAAGGTGGGGTACACCCAGGACAGGACCCCAGTCTGTTGCAGGGCAACAAACAAGGACAAACAACTATGCACACACACTCACACCTAGTGACAATTGAGAGATGCCAATTAACCTAACGGTCATGTTTTTGGACTGTGGGAGGAAGCCGGAGTACCCGGAGAGAACCCACGCATGCAAGGGGAGAACATGCAAACTCCATGCAGAAAGACCTCAGGCTGGGATTGAACCCAGGAGGCAACAGCGCTAACCACTGCCGCACCGTACAGCCCATTTCTAATATATTCACATGTATTTATAAAAAAATCCCTTAAAGTCATTACTGTGAGCTAAAAGAAGGGAGGACTCAACATTATGACTGTTAACTTATGTATAAGTTCAGTATCTGAACTAAAAAACCCAAAGATTATTCTTATTCTCAGCTATTAATATGTTTTCAATTTATGCAAAAAGTAATGTTTTCATTTTAGGATATTATTTTTTTCTATGGGTGTATGTAATCTTAGAATTTTAAGGGCTCTGTAAATACTTTGATCTAGAATGGTAATAATTGTGGATGGCTTACATAAGAATTTAGGAATACATTTTTTTATCCTTCTTTGATAGATAATAACTAGAAGAATACAACAACATTTTAAAAGCTGCTAATTTGGACTCTATCACATAGTCAGAATGTCATGTGTTATCTGACAGCAGTTGAACATGGAAGAGAGATATGTATGTCATGGAAATATATTCCATATATATTCTTAAGGGCATTAAATGTTAAGTAGATAAACATTCACAAAATCCCCTTTCTTCTGTAGGAGAGAACTGCTGGTAGCTTTGCTTCAGTTTCTGCTGCTCCTTGGTGCAAAAAAAATGTTTGTTTCCTCTGTTCCTTGTGTTATGGTGCAGCGATGATGTCCTCAAATGCCAGCCCTTAGTTCTTTTATTTTTAGAGTTACACAGGATCTTGACATTTCAGTTGTTTGCCTCATCCTTTTGTCGCATGGCGAAATCTTTCCACCATAATACAACAACAAAAGAAAATTCCCATTGGTTGCTCAACAGATTTCTTTGTTTTCTCTGAGTTTCAGGCTGGCCTTGTGTATGTCTGTGTGTTTGTGTGTGATGTGTGTGTCCGCGTGTGGATCTTTTAACTGCTGAGTGCCGGATGTGCAGAGCAATAGCATCTACCATAAATGGGGGCTAAATGATAAAGTGTGATAAATGAAACTGTTAGTGTACACAGCCTGCAACCCTACACTGAATGAGGGCATGAACCAGTGATGTGTATGTAAATCTGAGAACTGATGGGATCTGATTGTGAAATTTTCTGTGATTCTCAAAAAACAAAAACAAAACAAACCGCTACACAGGGTGAAGTTATAAAAGTAGTTAACCTGGATACAACTTGTTCCATCTCTGATTTTGGAAGAGTACAGAGGACACCTCCAAAGAAAGACATCATAAGTGCATATACAGTATTGTGCTAGTCCTAGATACTAAGAAAAGGCAAGACCCCATTTTTCTCTCATTTGACTTAATTAAACAGAATGAGTCAGAAGCAACATTTAGGATTAAGATTTGTCCTTGTGGGATAAGGAATTCTTCTCTTTCTCCGTCTCTCCTCCCCTGTTGCCGCTCTTCCTCTCTTTTCATGGTGGACTTTAGTGCTAACTTCCTGCTCATTACTCTAATGAAGGTTCTGCTGCGAGTTTATGCTCGTGAGTGAAGTTAGCGCTTTTTTAACTCTGCAGTTTGGGAATTGTGGGCAGAAAACAAACTCATGCATACAGCCACAAGAAAAAAAACTAAACCATGCATTATGCATGTGTGTTGTGTAGAAAAAAGAAAAAAATCACACCAAATTTTTCACAGCATGTGTAGAGTCTTCTAACTGCATAACAGACACAATTAAACATTCAGGAACTGAATTAAAAGTGAATGGGAAGCAATATAATGAACGACAGCTTTTCTTCCACTGAAGTGTCAGATGAACTCCCTACCTAACTGTAATACACTAAAAAAGAGTCTGACAAGATAGCTGCATCCAACCCCAGCTCTCTGCCTTTGCCTCAGATGCATTATTCATCTGTGTGCCAATTTGGAGGAGCCCTCCCAATCTCCCATTTGGCACCAAAAAGATGAGAAATGAGGGAGAGACAGACAGACGGCAGAACCAGAAGTCACAGAAAGAACGTCATGGGGGGTGGTGGTGTGTGTGTGTGTGGGGTGGGGTGGGGGTGGGGGTGGGGGGGTGGTAGAGGAAAAGACCTTAACAGAAGGATGAGTGAGAGTGACAAGCAGAGTCTAAAGCTACAATGTAGAGGAACGTTTAAACAGGATTTCAAAGGATCCAGGGATGTTTTCCCAACACTGATATTCCCTGGTTGGTCTAAATGTGTTTCCATAAAACAGATTAATGAATCATTTCAAAAGAAAAGAAATAAAAAAAAGTATGGTCCAGAGAAATGGTGCTTAAGTATTCATTCTGACACGTTCTTCATCCTATCTAGCCATATAAACACCAACAAACACAAGACAGAGAGCACTTTTAATAACAGCATCCATGTCTCCAGAGTCAGTATGACGTCACCATTTTCCCTGCATCTCTCCCAGTCAACCCCCACTACGCCGGCAGCTGCTGAGGTTGTCCACACTGGGACGGCCTGCTCCAGATTTAACCTCACAAACGTCAAGTGTCTGTCTCCTTTAGCACATCTGATACCTATTAAGGCTGCGGTCTGTCACACACTTGGACCAGATCTCTTAAAAACATTACAGCTGAGCTAAAAATAAGCTGAGCTTTGGTAGCAGCACCTCCTCTTTGAGATGAATGTGTGTGTGTGTGTGGGTGTGTGTGTGAGTGAGGGGGAGTGGGGGGTGTATATGTGTGGGCTGGATCAGCAGGATTGGAGTTTAATCTGCCACTGTCTCCCCACAATGAAGCTTGGTTTTTTTTAGACCGAACAGCTGGTTGGTTCTCTCCCCAAACCTCTTGTTGCTGTGGTGCCTCAATAAATACCATTTCTCATTAACGTTGCTGTGGACACTGAACCCTACCTGGTCACTGACCTAAAAATGCTTTATCTCAGGTCTGTGACATAATCATCATCACTTTATGCCTTTCCAATAGACACAATCCTTTCTACTGTAGTGTTATGAAACAGTGGTAATGAATGCCTCTACTGATACTGCTGCAAGGGGCGTTGGCTCCTCTGCTGAGGGATCTGTCAGACTCCGGAGCTGCTCTGAGGATTCGCCTGTCAGATTTGGCCTTATTTGTCAGTTTTCTGTGATTCCACTCCCTCTGCTTTGTTGTGTCACCAGTCGGATCGCTTCAGAGGGCTCCTGGGAGCTGCTAACACGAAGAGTAAATGGCAGGCCTCGGAGCTCATCTACATCAGGTCAGTCCTCTCCAAGACAGATGGATTGCCCAGGCTTTATCTAGTCTAAACGATAGAGAGGATCATTTAAACTTCAGATGTAAGGATTCTTTCACTACAATCAAACTTTACGTTGTATTGACACTATAGTTTATCTAGCTTTAATAACGAACATTTATTTTAGAGAATTTGGGTAAATTATTTAACTTTCTCCACCATTACCTCGGTAGGCACGCAGTAGCTTAGTTCAGTATAACGTTTAATTTATTATAACAGTTAAAGTCATTTTAGAAGGACGTTTAAACAAAGTTAATCTGTTTCCCTATAAACTCTGTGTCCCCAGTTCAGAGGCTACATTCATGGGAGGACTGACCCTGATGACATTTAGGCCAAACCAAAAGATGAAAAGTTGAATGGTTGATGTTGAGTTGGTATGGGACTACATTTCAAGCACAGAGACAGATGTCATGAAAATGTAAATCAGCCATGTCATGGAGTGAATGTGCTTTGACTCCCGGGGATGTCAAGTTTGCTGTGGACCTTAGGGAGCTAAGCTGGGCTCTGGGCAGCATCCCTCCTTGATGTTTCTTGTAGGCTATCTCACCAGTGGGCAGGTAATGTGCCCTGTCTCCCTCGGTCTGGTTACTATGGCAGAGTAATGTCTGTTACGCCTGCTAGGGCCTCCTCCCAGTCCTTTCAATCCTCAGGTTAGCTGCACACGTCATTAATACTGAGCTGGACGTTCAGTTAGAGATCTTTTTTTCAGTCCTTCCTTTCCACTGTTTCACTGTGCTTGCTCGGGATAAAACATTGTTGCAATGCATTGCAGCTAGACTTTTCATCAACAGATAACATTTGAACCTTGAGGCATTTATTGTTACATAGAGTTTAAATTATTACCTGGATTGAATTGGATGGTATGCATCATGTTTTATATAAATAAACTATCATACAATTACTCAACTGAAAAACTATGATAATAGATTAACTTGCATATATTAAGAAAGTTTTTATTAATGTGTATTTTGATCAATACATCAGTTACAGATCATTTGCAATAGGTGTAAGAGCCGAGACGTATGACGTGAATTATTTTATCTGTGAATGTCATTTTCAAGTTTCCAGAATTCTACTTCTTTAAAATGTTCACTTCCCAAAAAAAAAACCTACAAATGTCTTGTAAACATGCTTCCAGACAGGGGCACACATGTAGTAGATGCGTAGAACCACATGCCAGCACCAGTTCCCAGCTCTCTGGTGGCAAGAAATGTTTTCACACTTATGCGAGAGATTGCTATTTCTGCACAGAGTCAGATAACTCAATTATTCATCATGGATTCTGGTGCACTCACTTTACCTCTATAAGCATGGAAGCGGGGTGTGTCTTACTCTCAGTGTACGCAGCTGAGTGCGCTTTTGTGTGTTTGAGAGAGCAGCTCAGTTCGAACTGCTGACGCGCCATGCCGCACAGCGAAGACGCAAAGAGGAGAGAGGCGAGAAGGAAGAAGGAGCTGTCATAAACATGGCAATCAAAGCGATATGAAACGGGAGGTGAGGATCAAAGACTCCGGGGAGAGCAGACGAGGAATTAGTTCCCTTATCTTCTCTCAAAGCTAACTGCGCACTTTCCAATCCTCTCTAGCTCAATCAACAGTTACAAAGAAAAACTCATTTATATTACAAAAAAAAAAAAAATGGAGTTAAACCTTAATGCATGGGAGGGTTTTAAAGACACTTTTTGGAGTGTTGGCATAAATCCTTTTTGTCTGATGCTTGTACAACATTGCATGTGCACTCTGTCCAAAGCATGTTTTTTTTCGAATGGGGGGGGCAGGTATCTATATCATTATAGAGTTGGTAAACAACTCTAGCCAATCTGAGATGTAAATCACGAAACCTCCTAGTTTCTCAGTCATTTTTTGGTTCACTTTAAAATTGATTGTAAGCAAATGATTAGACTGAGTAGTTAAAACTCATTACTGTGTCGTTAACTTAACTGTTTTGAATTGGTGTAAAGTGCTTGTTTTTTGAACACATTTAAATCAACCCAATGAATGCATCTGAATTAAACATAACTTAAATAACTTGATAAAGAACAATATAACTATAATAAGGAAATACCTGTGAAAATTCTGACAGTAGGACCCTCTTGGCCGACAAGTTGGCAATGGGTGTGGCTAACGCTGCAACACCCTGAATGAGGATAAAATAAGAATCAAAGTTAAATGTTGCTGTGAAGTAATTTTCTTTTTAAGTCAAAGAGCAAAAGGACTATGTGATTGAATACCTAGCAAGTTAAAAATTGTTATATTATAAAGCTCTGGTGCTGTGGTTCTATTTAGGCACAAAAAGGACAAAATATCAGGACAGATGCTTGGAGTATATAGCCTTACTGTATCATTGAACTAGATTTTGTCTTTCTGATACAGGCATATGATGTCACTATGTACCTCTAAAGCTAAATCAATCGTTTTAATTTTAGCACCATGAGTACACTGTCTGAGTCTGATCATACAATTTCTTTGATGATCTTAAAAATCTAAGTGTGACAGAAAAAGAGTTGAAATAGGCAAAATCTGGAAGAGGGTAATTGTTTTCACAACTTCATCAGTCTAAGGCATGCCGTTATAGTAAAATGATTCATAGCTCGTTTAAGGTCTAAGTGTAAGCTCACTGTGAAATCACTGTCTATAGATCAGTGGGCTTTTATTGGCTAACTTGATAATGTCTCAAGTCCCTGTGTTCAAAGTTAATAACTAGATGAAAGTCTTTAAACACTCTCTGACCTCTATAGGACACAGCAGCTGGGCTCAGCCCACAGCATGAATCAAGTTTAAATTGTTTCCATTTAAATACAACCAACACCTTAAAGCTAATGAAATAGCAACAACCCCATCAATCCATTTACTTTTCGTAACTGCCAGGTCCTATCAGGGTTGCATGGGGAACACAGCAAACAGTAGCAAACAGAGCAGTATTTTTCTTTGACAGTGAAATAGATAAAACAGGGAAAACGCACACATGCACGGGGAGAACTTGCAAACTCCACCCGTCCCATGGACAAAATTTTAACCAGAAAGAAAACTGCACAACCTTGCAACCCAACCTAACTTTATAGATTCAACAAGATAAAGACAAGTCCCAAAACACATTGGTTGAGGCGCTAAGATTTATCTGATACCATAATAATTGTAGCGCACACAGGATACTGGTTTGTTAGCAGACACTCACTTAGCTGCAGACCGTCAGACAATAAGGTGTAAAGGCCAAGGATCAGCATTGAGTTCACAGCTGCTCACTGCTGCTCCTGGAGCCAATTTATCACCCCAGACACCATATGGAGCTCAGCAAAAGTCCTGAGGAAACATACTGAATAAACATGGCCTTTAGGCAGAGACATCATATCAACATATGTAAATACATATTGTACATGCAAACCCAAACAAACAGTAGAGATGGGCAGGTTCACACAAAATCAATTTACGCAAAATATTGTCTCTATAATTTAAGCCTTCCCTGCAATGACTTACTGATAACAGAACGAAAAATCATGCACATACTAGACCAACACAATATTCTTTAATATAGAGGTTGTGTATCTCTCACTGTGCTGTTGCCCTTATTTCCCTGAGGACAGCTTTTTTGCAAGCCAATTGCTGCTGTCACACATGTTGACACTTCCATGCAACCGTTTACTGCAGCGTACCCACCCAATATTTAACACTTACACAGACACATGGACATTTTAGGTTAGGGTATTTACACAAATAAACAGGTAACATCACACATTTACTGGTAGACTTAATTCGTACAGATCCCACACACTTATGCAGTTTAATCTTTAGGCCCAGCAGTATCTGTTAGTAATTTATTCAGAACCATTCCCTGTGGGGCCTTAGAGGATTGAGCGGGTGCTCACCGTGATCATACCACTTGCTTTCTGTGTCAGCAAATTACAAACCCACCCCCCAGCTGAAATTTGACTGGCCGCACACGTGTGTTTGCAAGCTGCCTAATGAAGGACAGAGCGAGAGATGGATGATGACTTATGAAGAGAGATGTAGAGACATGGGGAGAACAAACTGGCCCTGTGATGAGTGGATACTGTAAGTCAGCACCCTGTCTGCCGAGCACACCCCTGTGGTTTAGGGTGAGTCACACTCTGCACTTGCAAGCATGCATCAATTCTGAAATCTAGAGTTGCAGTCCAACTTGTATTACATTGACTTGTAAAACCATTCATTAACTTTGTCATATTAAGATAAACTACAATAGCAAAACTGAATCTATCTTCTAAAAGGCTAATATCCCCACCCCCCACCCCTCCCAGCTTTGTATGTCTACAGGTTAAAATTTTTTCACATTCATTTTGCAAAACAACAAACTAAATCAAAGTTATAGTATAAACTGCAAATTTTTAAAGTCTTACCACCAATGAAGGATTGGATTTGAATCTAGGACTTATTCCAACATGTGTTCATGCTTTGACCATTAAATTGTGGCCCTGATTAGATTTTTTGGAATCAATTAGAAGACGGACCTCCAGCGTAGAATTAACTATTTTGATGCCTGTAAAAGGTTTTCTGTTATGATTGTTTAGTATTTAGCTCCATTCAGTAAGAAGAAGCCAAAGGAAGAGCCCTCCCATAGCATAAATTTGTCACCACCAGCTTGTCAGATGGCTATGGAGTGTTCAGTATTATGAGATAACAGAGTAAAAGGGGTTAAATACAAATGCTTGCCACATTTTTCAGAATTTTTTAAAAATATATTTTGAAAAGCATGTGGTTTTTTCCACAACCATGCAAATTAATACCTTAATTTGTCATAATTTATTACATTATATAAAACCCTTTTTCTGAGGTGTGTGGTTGTAGTATGATCACTGCTATTTTCATCCTGGATGAAGCACATTCTGAAAAAAAAACATTGAAAGCAAAACAGACTTCAAATTTACAGCAAAAACTGAGCTCTGACACAACAAAGTCAAAGCGTGACACACCCTCAACCGTCACACTACCATCTTCCATTCACCACCTTGTTCTTAGCATCATCCAGATGGCTGTGTCTAATTTCACTGATGCTCCATTTACATTTGAAAGGTGGTTAGTGCCCATTGAGCAACGTTATCATGGCTATGCAGACACACAGAGACTCCACTGCTCCTCCCCAGCCGAAGACGGAAAAGCCATCGATTTGATTCAGTCTTAAAAGCCAGGTCAGCCTCGACAATGGCCGCTTATGGAAAAACCATTACCTCTGGTGAATTCTGAAACTTTAACCTACATACATGTTTCCCTATCATTCTTCAGCCTTCTTTGACTATCCTACACAACAGCACAGATGGAGAAAGCTCCGTGGGCTGCTTGTCAATTGAATCTGAAGGCTCCTCTCTTGGTGAGTCATGCTGCCTTTCTTTACACTCCTTGTCCAAGGCCACCTACCACACACCTCAACTCCCGCACATCCACTGCCGAGTTACTACGCCTTCTCATCCACTCACAACCTGAGAAATTGCAGAAAAGTCACTGGAAACAAATTTTACTAAGCTGAAGTGCTTGTTGCTATAGTAAAAATGACATTATCCATGGTTGCTTAGAGCTGTAACCCATAATTCTTATTTGGGATATTATTATGTCTAGTTGAAAATAAGATAAAGCATAGCTTGAGAATCGTTAACTTCTGATTTTCATTAAGATTAAATTTACTCCATCAAGTACAACACAAAAAGAAAAATAGAGCTGTATGTTGATGTTGTTCAACAACCTTAAGGCATTAAGCTTCATGAATTTAATATTAATGATTTGCTTTATGGGACATCACCTGAATGCAAACATAACTGATATGAAGGACAAATAAGCAAAAGTGCAAACCAAACTGCATTCATTCAAACAGCTCCTTAAGAGAAATTCAGAAGAAGTCATAGCCATAACAAAAACATCAGGAGTCTTTACTCCTAGGGTGTTAAATGCGTAGGAAGAAAATGTGGAAGCATTATTTTCCTATGTTATTGTTTCTTCAAATACCATTTACATGAAATACATATGGAGAAAAATGTGATTTAAGTGAGAAGGAAGTCATTACCTTTTGCAGTTTTTTCCTCTTACATTAGAATCACTTTAAATGCATTGCAGTCCGGCTGGTCCACCAGCTAACTCTACAAATGTGCAACTTTTTAGTTAGCATATGTGCACAAATTAATTCAGTACAGAGTCCATTTCTCTTTCAACTTAGCCCGGGTCAGATACCTTTTGGTGTTGTCTCTTGTTTGGAGTGGCTTGACATTGGGAATCCGACTACTGAAGTTTATGTGAAGGATTTGCATAACAATCTTCTAAAGAGTGCAGTCATCCCTGCTGATGGTCCCTCTTGGTCCCTCTTTACCTGTCACACGTTTTCCTTTCACTCAACTTTGTATGAGTATGTTTGGATATAGT
>JAUZNJ010039297.1:0-10783 GCA_034780135.1 Jordanella pulchra | reverse complement strand
ATTCTAGATTTAACAGGAAGCCAATGAAGAGAAGCTAAGATAGGAGAAACATGATCTCTCTTTTTAATTTTCATCAGTTTTGCACTTGATCTATACATGTGAAAGTACCTCTCTTGTAGATGCTCTGTTGACTAGGAGGGGTTTCCAAGGGACAGTACAGTAAGCAGGTCCGTATGTGGTCTGATCTCATCTTTCTAGCCTCTTGGCAGTTTGACTTGTGAGAGAGCACTTGGCCAGTGTGGCTGCCTGTTTAAGTCATATTACAGAAAATAGACCCTACTTAATCTTTGAATCCAAGTTTAGAGAATGCTACCTGTTTTCCAGCAAATGGACATTCCACTGTGTTTCCCTCCTGTGCTGGTGGTGATAGTGGAAAATATGATACTAGGAGCTGTGAAGCTCCTCTTTTGGAATGTCCTGAAAAGGGTTGGTCATCTACGGTCTGAGAACACAGAGCTTCACAAGTCTGTCATTTTGTGTGCCATTAATATTTCACATTGCATCCTATGTATATATTTAGTATATATAATGGATGTGAGACATAGCACTGCTTTAACGTTGTTAAGGTCCTAGATTAGTTTTCATATTGCTTGTTTGCATGCAGGAGCTTAAAATCTGTTGCTCGTGTGTCATGGTTATCTTGAATTAACCCAGACAGAAAATGAGTCCATTTCAAATGATATGACTAAAACATTCTAAATGTGCACTCATTACTATGCTTGCTACCACTTTGCATTGTGATTGTTTCCATTTTTTTATGCTGCAGCCTAAATCTCCCAGAGAAACACAGACAGATCCAAGCAATTGACCAAGACAAAATGAGCTTTTCTGGTTTATATTGTTTTTAATTTGTTGATACTGTAATCTAATCCTATTGTAGTTTCTCCCAAGAATAACAGTAGATTAAGTCAACACACTCCCAATTACTCTGCTTACAGCACTGCCTTTTTATTTACAAGCCAGAAAACGCACCAGAATCTTAGACCATAAACAAAAATATGCCCTCATGTAGTATGCTTCTCATGTAGTGTCAAAAAATAGAATAACCCACCCAAGTCAGAGCTGAGAAGCTGTGTCTTTGTTGTTTTTCTTTATAAGAGACACATTTTTAAAGCTCTACTCTGGCAATTAATCCCCTTGACATTTTTTAGTTCTAATAGTTAGAACTAAAAAGAAATAGGAAAAACCTCTCGTGTCCTTGTGGCCTCAGGCATGACCTTGTTTCTGACTCAGTGGATGGTTATCTATGATAAGACTAACTTGTCCTACACAAATCTCCTCCAGTACTTGAGCTAAATCTTCTGAAATCACGGAGCATAACAACTGAATAAAAAAAAAGAAAAAAAAAGCAGAAAAAAAGAATAATGATTAGGGAAGACAACTCTCAACTCCTTGAGATCAAGGTCCCCACCCAAAAAAAATGCCACTTGTAATACAGTTAAATTCAATTCAATTCAATTATACTTTATTGATCCCAAAAGGGAAATTCAGTAATCAATTCATTTTTTGAAGCAGGGTGGTGGATAGAGAGAGACTGTGCAGAGATTCTCTATTCTAGGCTCTCAAGAAGTCTTGGGGGTTATCCTCACTTATAAATATGCAAAGCAAAAAAAAAAAACAACTTTGCTTCTCAGTTCAATGTATTTCCCTTTTATCACTCTTAATAATTACTTTAGTAGCAATATCCAGCCAGGATAGCTTGAAGGGACATTGCGACGTCTGCAAATGGACCGGATCCCCCTCTGTCTTCTGTCAGGGTTTGAAATACTCAGGTAATAGAGCAGAGGAGGCGAAATTAGAATTTTATTTGTTGTATCACTGCCATAAAGGGAACATATAAGGTCAGCCATCTTGACAACAACAGTTTATCTAAGCTTCCTCACTTCCCAGAAGATGTGAATTAGACATAAAACCCACCCAGCAAATCTTCAGTGTAGAATATACAGATGGCCTGACCTCTCCCAATAAACTTTAAGCTATACCCTGCAGAATTGAATCAGTCTCTACCAGTCATAGAGTTTACAGCTCTTGGGTTATCATGCTGTAAATATATATAAGAATTAATTTCACTGTTCTTTGAAAGAAAGTGTTCAACAATTGTACTTTATTTCCCTTTACATTTTGTCAAATACATCCACTTTGTAGTTTTTTGGATTGTATTTCATTTAGTGTATCATCATGACAGTAGTGAAGGACATGCATCTATGGTTTTAGATATTTTTGTCAGGCAAACAAGAGTAATGTTCAATTTTCATTTGCATCAGCTAATTTTCAACACCCCTTTATTTCAGTAGCTGTCTGTGAGAATCAGTTTTTAAGCCTTTTTACTCATGCTCCAGTCAGCATCAGATTTTAACTGGATCATACTTTTAGATGAAGTTGCCTAGATTCAAAAATTTCCCAGTAGCTCTGGCTGTATGGTTAGGGTTGTTCTCTAACAAAAAAGCCAACCTTTACTGCATAAGGTTAACTTTTCTTCTGCTCAGACAGATTTATTTCATGATGGGTCTGTATTTAGCTCCATCCGTCTTCTCTTTGATGTTATCAGTTCTGACAAACTTCCCTCCCCTTAATTAAGATGAGCAGAACTACAGCAGTATACTGCCACCATGCTTCGGGACCAGAATATTGAGTTCAGAGTCACATTCAATGTTACCTCTGCTGCCACATATGGCAATCTGAGCTTAGTCTAATAAATCGGCCTTTTATCTAATCTAGCTGCTCTGAATTTGCTCTGTTAAATACACAAAGTTTAAAAGAATGTTTGTGTCCCTACCCTTTTTAAAGTTCTCTACAAATCCACCAGTTTCATCCTGTCTGGTGTGTTCTGTGTTTTCATGACATTGTTTGTTTATAAGTATTTTGATTACAAGGGGACTTTTAAAAGTAATTGATTATACTGTATCTCCATTATAAGTATCAAAGTAAAGATTACTAGTCACCATCTGTTGGATAATAATACAAAATTTGAAACATGTACTTGTGACGTAAAACGATTTAAGGTTTAACAATTTTTCAAGGTACTTGTTTTTTAAAATGGGTATTTCAAAAATTGACAACTTTATTCTTAGGCTAGAGTTTCACTTCAGGGCAATGATGATTGGTTCTATCAAGTCTATATCGCAATTAGTCTTAAGAATATTTTTCTTGTAACTTTTGTGACATCAATATTTTTAAAGAAAAACATTTGTTAATTTGTCAAATCACTATGACAATTTGGTAAATCAGAACAAAGTCAAAAGGTCTTTGTTGGTGAATGGATAGAGGACCATTTCACAAACCTACTGATTTTACGTCTTCAGTGGCATCTGACCAACACCTAGCAACCAAAGCCGAGCCAAGCGAGATTAAACTGTAACATACAAAATATTTAAAACATTTTAAAATCTTGCTTTTAAGTTGCACATAATTTTAAATACTACTACTACTACTAATAATAATAATTAATACAAGCAGTCTAACATTGGCATTAATAGATTTGGAAAAATATGCATGTTCTTTACTAATGCTGAAAACATACAGACTCTGAAAAGATACAGACAGCTTTAACATTATGCTACCTCGAAGTATGGACTTACCTGAACAACTCAATGCCTCCTAGAAGAATCTTACATAAACCAAAATTATATGAAAACTTAAAACTTACAGACAGATGTTCCTATGCAGCTGAGAAGATTTAACTATCTCAATAGGAACAGGTTTCTAACTTTCCATTTTGAAACCTATTGCTACATCCTTACTGGATGATTGCAGCATCCTTGTTTTTCTTTTGGGTCTGACTTAAAAAATTGGCTTTGTAACATTGTGAATCTGTTTGCATACCTTAACATATAATTCTAGGGACTTCTTATTAGTAGCCAAACAGACAGCTTGCATGTACACAGCTTCCATGTACACAATCATGGGCAGCTCATGGAGTAATGGACTTGGTAACTTAAAGAAGTTACTAAGTGCTTCACAATCACTGATAATGCAGGAGTAGTGTTTTCCCTACGTTTGAGTCAGCAGAGCTGCATGATCTTCTGTCCAGGACAGTTGTACCAAATGGCTGCTTTACAGTCCTTCCCAATACAATAGAAAAGAGTTAACCAAGTTTATAGCTTTACTCAAATCTTGATCATAAATAGAACTTTATCGATAAAAAGGAGTTGCAACCTGGCAGCATGTTTAACCTGACTGGTGGCAGAGATATGATAAGTAAGAATTTAATCCCTGAGACGTGAGCTGCTTAGTTTATTGAGTGTAAGTTGCAGTTAGTGGGAAATTAAAATAGGAACCATGTTGGGAAATGAAAAAAAAATTAGCTTTTAGGCAGGAAGAAAAATGTTGAGAAAAAAAAAGTTATTAATAAAAATTTTTATCTACTATGCCCCCATTTATATTTATCTTAACATGTGTGTTTCTCTGGCCCTGAATGGATTAGATGGTAACACTTTAGTAAGGTCTTTGTACAAATTACTAAAAAAAATTTTAGTTGTACTTAGAATTTCCATCCCATGGTACAAAGTAGCTGTAATACAAAGTTTTAAACTGTTCAAATACTTTCTGTAGATACATTTCCCAACAATAGTTTAAATAGTTTAATGTCTCACAGTCATTCAACCCACTTAAAAGAATTCTCCAGAAGAGCTAACATTTACAAATGTTTCTACCATTAATTTATTGTTTCTGAGAGAGGAAAAAATACATGAATGTTGATGTTTAACTGTGTGTTCAGTTCAATGAATGGTTAAGTAAAAAAACATTTCTAAAATGTTCTGAGAAATCGCTGTTCGGCAGCAAGATAAACAGATAAAAGGAAATGTCAGCATGCACAAACGTTCCTGGAGACTGTCGGGATCAGTTTGTGAGTGTAAAGTTACTTACTGTCTCTGAGAAAACATGTTGTAAACTTACATGTTTCCAAAGAGTAATGACTGATGTTAAACTGTCCACAGTGAAGCTCATACTATATGCTGAAAGTGCCCGATGCTTAAAGCTGAGGATGTACACTGCCACTGACCGATCTATATGGGTAAACTTAAGATGTTTGTAAACCTGTTTTGAGCACTGATTAATCAAATGTGGGAGTTTTTTGGGCGTATAGATCAACAGAATGTCTGGAGGGAGAAAACTGATGCATATGCTGAAAAGAAAACCCTGTATACTATGTAGCATGGTTATGCTCTGGAGCTGCCTTACCTCTCCCGGGAAAGGAAACATTTAGGGGATGATGGATTCAATCAAGCACCAGAAAACCACGGATGAAAAGGTGATGTCTTCTGTGAGGATTTTAAATTGCTATTGTTTAGGCTGTTTATCATAAACATCTGTCTGTTTGTAAAGTTTGCCAAGTAGCCTAACTTGCTGTGTAGTATGGTAACTGTTGGTGGAACTATACACATTTAAAATTTGTGTAAATCAAATGTTACTAATGCAAGCATGCTTTTTGTAAAACACGTCTTTTATCCTCTCACAGAGTGGGCCTTTATGTTATCGTCAATGCCGCTTCTCAGCGTCAATCAAGCTGTGATTGTAAAATGTAATGTAAATTGAGCTGTGTTGGCAGTCTCCAGCTGGCTTGTTTGCCTTAGCTGGCCAGCAGTGTGTTTTGTAGGTGCAGCCATCTTTTACTCCTGCTGGCTTCCTGTTTGCCTGGTTCTTGTCACTGTTTATCTACGGATTACACCTTGTCTGCTTGTCTCTATGTCACACTCAAATAGATTCTTCGTCTGCATGCTGAACAAGCATCTCTAGTGGAGCAAACCAGGACAGCATATTTTTACACAAAGCATGATTTCTAAAAAGGTTTGTTGGATTTACATTTCTCCTTTAGAAAACACAGTTGTGTATTAATTTATTTTAGGCAACAGATTATATATTTGCTGTTTCTTCAGGGATATTGTGTTTAAAGTAAGGGAAGGTGTTAGTTCTGCTAAAATCAGGATTTACTGCGATTGCAGCATTAAATACAATTCTTACTTTAATTTTTTTAATAATTCTACATATCTTAACTCTTTATCAATCTAAAAATGTGGCAGTTAATCTTTTGTCTGTCAATATCTTCTAATAATTTGACCAACATCTAATCTGTGAAGGTCCTCAGTCATCCAGGTCAGTGTCAAGCTTGGAAAGTTCAGTTTAGGCAACTGGACATGAAGTTTTCTAGAAGATATTTCATCTCTCATCCAAGAGGCTTCTTCAGTTGTAGCAGATGCTGTAGAGCACTGAGATAAATATAATGTAGGAGTGACAAAATAGCTATTACTGATCAAGGGTGAGGATTGCTGTATCACCCTTCAAGCATATACTTATAAACCTGTGTTGATACTCGCCCCAAAGAAATTAGTTAAGCAATATCATCCAGATTCCAAAGACCAAATACATATCTTACTCAAAACAACAGACTTCAAAGAATCAGAAAAACAACAGCCGGTCATTTATTTGCATTTGTCTTTAAATACAATAAGGTGGATGAACTTAAAACAGCAGCACTTGAATTAAGCTGCTTTTGAACATAAATTTACAGGTTAATGTGTTACCTGCTAACAATCAACTGGAGTGGTGTTGTGATGCACATATGTTGCACTTAATGGTATCACGTAAATTAGTGGGTCAACCCGGGTCAGGCGTTCTCTCTGTATGCTGAGCCGTTTGAAGGCGATTTTAATCTAGGTCACATGCCGTGTTGTTTGATGCAGGTTGACACGTGTCAGTGAACCGTTCCCATTGGTACTAAAAGCAGTTTGCTTGCGGGTTAAAATGGTGTTGAAGCCAGTGGGAAAGGTTGATTACATTTTGCGCTAGTGCAAGCTGCCGGACTTAACAAAAGGCCTGTTCCATCAACATTTTTAATGCCTATTTTAAAGAATCACATTTGGTAAGCTTGAATGAAATAGCAAAATTCTAATCAAATTATAAAATTTAAAATTAAAAGGTTTTCCACTTTCTTGAGAGTGCTTTTAACTTTTTAAAATAAAGGGTAAATGCACTGATGAAAAGATGGAAGCACATTTGTCAAATAAGTTCTCACACGCTAAATATTAACTTTTACACAACTGATCAATTGTTTCTATTGCTGAATGAAAAGCATTAGTCAAGCAATTCTCTCTCATTGTCACTGGATGGCATGTACCATTGCTGATGATAGCTGACATGATGAAGTAAGTAGCTACAAATGGGTCAATCGTAAAGATTCATTAACACAGCACTCCATTACTAATCTGTGGTCCACGTTAGTTCGCTAACTCTGCTTCCTATTTTTCACAGACAAAGGATAACATCAATGTATGATGACACTGACTATGCATCACCTGGTTATTTTGCGCCAAACCAGATGTTAAATTTGCATTTCCTGTTTTCATTATAAAAGCTTGCTCATAATTTGTATTATTTGGATAACAATCAAATGGGGATATGGCTGAGAACTGGTTGACAAAATGTTTTCAAAAACACCCGAGCAAAAGTTCAATCTAACCCTATTTTGTGACCTTACATGAAAGCAATTATAAGGTGAAAAATATGCCTTTCTTGCATGGATACATAAACAGATAATCAACTATTTCCTTGGACATTTAGATTCTTGTTTCCCAAAACTGCAATGGATCAGGCCACCTGTTTAATGTCAGACAACCTTCAGTCCTTGTCCCCATACTCCTTGGCCACTTCACTAAAACCTATATTTATGAAAATTAGATCAATACTAAACAAGGTCAAGCTGGATCCAGATTTAACTCTTTAGCTCAACACTGAAACTTTCCTCACCGCAATTTTTTTAACAGTTCTCAACTTGGAAAAAAACACGTTTTATTAATAGTATAACTCATATACTAATACTAGCCATTGTGTTCTCTATTGGAAACACCACTCTGCAGCTGACAATAAAAATCAATGGAAGAAATACCTTAAATATTGATAGAAATGTGTGTGTGGCTTTTCACCCCTTTCTCAAAGCAAGAAATAAACAGCGTGTAAAACCCAAGAACTGAAAATGATTGCAAAGTGTCATATGGTCGATACTAAATCTGTTAAGATCTTAAGAAGTCACCATCACAAAGGTATTCAAATTGAATTAATAATGCATATTGCATGTTTCCATAATCCCTGCAAACCCTCTAACAGACATTTGTAGAACTTGTCCTGCTGTTGCTTATCTGTTGCTTCAGGGCCTCAGTGATGACAGACAGGGCAGAGTAGCCAAATCATGTACAGCTGTATGAAAAGTGCAAAAGTCAAGTGCAATAAATGTTCAAGGGGGATCAACTAGAGTGTAATTTACCCCTTTTTCCGGTCATCCTGTAAGATGTGTGTAGAATAAAACAAGCCAACATGTATGTATTATCTTTCTGTTCTGAAAAACACAGTTTATATCATCACAGAGGATACAAATTGATTACAGGTCAACTCCTTTCTAGATAAAGTAGAAATGTCTTAAACGTTTAAAATGTGTCACAAGAACAAAGCAAAATGCTGTATGGAACAGACTGAAATCTTGAGTTGTGATTTATTCAATATATTGCGTGAAAATATATTTTCTTGGGGGGGAAATACGTCCAAATGCTGATCCTGCTGTGCTCAAGTGTTTAAAAAGCACCAGAGATTGTCCCCAGTGTGACTGTTTCCATAAAATCAACTACTAAATTTACTAATAGAAAAAAGGTCTGGTGTTCATTTTAATTCATAACAGTTACACCACAGAACCTAATTTGTAACTGTTTTTTGACGGGGTGACCCCACAATGCCATAGGAGTGAACAAAGAAACAATATCCCATATTCTGCTATTTAAAAGATAATTTTATGATGATGATTTTATCTAGGTCTGTTGTCCAAAATCTAGATAAGAAACAGTTTACAGGTCAAATCTCACTGATGATGCATTCTGACAGGTCTAGAATGTTAACCCAGCAGGTTTGGAAACTACCAGAGAACACTGAACCTCTTTTCTAACTTCTTACTTAATTTGTCAGAGTCAGGAAAGATAATGTTATGATCTAAGTCTGAAAAGACAAACATTTCTCAGTGGACAGAAATTTATCAGTCAACATGACTTAGTGACAATATTTTGAAACGGGTCCATTACATTAGAAGTATTTTCAGACAGGCATCGACCCAGCCACCAATCTTGTAGGATACATTAAGTTTCCAGTTGCTAAAACCAGTTAATCTTGCCACAAGTGAATCTATCACACCAACTGTGATCAATTGCCTCCAAAAGATGAGCCTTTATTGTATGTTATAAAGACTTGATATGTTACACTTTGTGAAATGAATTGTTGTAACAACAGAGTTTTACTTTCTAAAATTAGGAACAAATAGGATTAAAACTTTCTATAATGCTCAGTTTTTGTTTGTTTTTTTCAGATTACCATTTTTTTTAGCAGTATGTTTGCTAAAACTTCCTTTACTATGTGTAGTATGCATAATGGTTGCTTTAATACTGTTGATCTTTTGGCTCAAAAATGTTGTCTCTGTCCAGGGTTCTGAAAGTCGTATGTGCATATCACGAAGAAGAGTGCTGCCTTAAGACCTCTGCTGTAACTAAAGTGATTATAATTTAGGAAATGCTGATGTTTACTTGCATATAAACTGATGGTTTTAGTTAAGCTTATCCTAAAAAAAGATCTTACCAAACTACATTGAATCCATGTTGAGGGTAAGACATTGGTATCTGAGATTATAGGAATATTTCCAAAGTATCCTTGTAATTCTTATTAAGTCATGTTAACACCCATCAAAGCCTATACATTTGGCAACTTTGAAAAATCATTACTTTTATATATCTACTTAAATCAATGAAAAATTAATGTGAAAAATAACATTTCAAGTGCCACTCCAGAAAGGCTGACTCACTGTAGCCTGACTCATCAGGCTGTGCTGTGATCAACTGTCTGGCTTAGCCCAGAATGATTCCAACATCCATTTACTCTAGTTGTTATCTCACTGAGTTTATACTTAAAGACCTGGATTTTCTTTGCTCATTATCAGCTATACTTTGTTTACTATTGTTTTAACAAAGTTTCTGTCTTGCTTTTTATCCAAAGGTCTGTGTTGCATTCTTCATGAAATCCACCCTGATATTATTTCTAAGAAAAGCCAGCTTGAAAAGCTACTATAGTTTGGTTGGAAAAAGTTTCAGAGTGCATCTGAGGTTTTCCATCATTACCGTCTCTAATGTTAGAAGAGAATAACTCGACACAAAAAAATAATGTTTCCCCATGTGTCTAAATAGCAAACTGCGGACTCTGAGATTGGACATCAGACTGTATTGATGTATCAGTCATAAAACTTCTATTCAGCCTTTTTCACAACAACCCCCCGTGGACCCTGGACAAACATCTGAGAAGTGATGCTAAAAAAACAATTATAAACATCATTGTTCCAATTGGTAACAGTTGTCAGACTCTGAATTGTCAATAGTAAAACATTAACTTGCCAACAATTAATCTCTGATTTCAAGCAACAAAATCAATAGACCTTTTATTTTAAGTTGCCACAATAAAGGAGAAAATAATGTATCTGTTTTCACTTTAATTGAATTAGGTGAACAGTGTTGAATTCTGAGGTAAGAGCCTAAAACAGACTTTTTGTCATAGTCATTAGATATTTACTCTTTCAAAGACACAGATATAGCCCTGGGAAATCTGAACAAACAATTTAAAGCATTAAATCTTAATTTAAAATAGTGTTATGCCGATTGATACTAGAATTGTCATGTTCCGGGGCTCTTTCTCTTTTGTGGGGTTTTTCCTGTGTGCCTTGTTCCCGCTTTCACCACCAGATGGCGCCAGGTCCTGGAGGAGTGCG
>JAUZNJ010039296.1:0-10784 GCA_034780135.1 Jordanella pulchra | reverse complement strand
AGGTGGAGAAAACAAACTCTGGAAAACATAAACAAGAAGATCCATATGAAGGAAATGTTTATTGTTCTTTTTGATGCGGTGGGTTAGAGTTAGCAGCGGGCTTGTATGTCTGAAGCGTCTGCAGCTTGGATTATATGTCAGGTATGAAGACGTTCTTTGTAAAACCCAGATCAGCCATGACAGCAAACACAATGGAACGTATGAACAATATGTAGATGAACAGTTTTAGGTTGAATGAGGAATGAAAAGCAACAACTGCACACAGCAGAGTCTGAATATACAGAATATAGGAAAGTGGACAAAAGTCACAGCAGAGGCTAGTTTTGAATGAGGTCGATCTTAGGCTCCCTTCCTCCCCATCCTCATCCTCAGACTCATGAATAACAAACCCTGGTTTATGGTTTGGATAATAGTTCTGCAAAGCTTTAACAGTCTGTCCCAAAACATCGTCTGCAGATGATTCCTTGGTTTGTGATTCAGAGGCCAAAGGATAATGAATCCCACCCAGAGGAAGGAGGCGGTGCGCCACCAATAATGTTCCTGAGTGAAACAAGGCCTGAGCACTCAGGTGTCAGAGGAGCTGGCCATGTCAGATACTCCAGCTTTTATATTTAATCTTTTTCATGTTTTCTTTTGTCTCTAACACATGGAAATACTCACATATAAGCTGCACTATGAATAATACTAATTATTATTATCATTGTTCTTATAAGTATTATTCTTAACTCTGCCTCCAAAGGAGAATTTCATTTTCCTTTTACAGAAACTTCCAAACTGTCAGAACCAACATTTTATTGATTAAATCCCCCCCCCCGGAATTACAATTCATTTCCTGACATGAATGGAAATGAAGGTGAAGTGACCTCTGAGCCGCCATAACTGGGGCCCAGACAGCGGGGGGGCGGTGGGTCCTCGGCAGATGGACCCACACATGGTCTCAGTATTGTTATTCAGATACGGCGCGTGTCGAGCCGCTCTCATAAAGTTATAATGCATTCATCTCAGAAGCCTGAAACGGCAGCATGGAGATTCGTTTTATCTGTTTCCATGGTGATCCTATATCCAAAGCACCTTTGTTTTTTATTGCATCTGCTTTTCCAGGCCGATACATTTTTTCATAGCTAATAAAATAATGAACACCTTCTACTGTTGGTTCCTGCAGAGAGTCTGAGATCCTGAGGGAACCAGAACATCACAGAGATCCACTCCCACAGGAGGGAGAAATAGTTCTCCAACAGGTTCTGGGTCTTCTCCAAGAAGGACGTGTCTGGAAAACCTCCAGAAGGCTCATCTGTCACATTTTGATCACATAACCACCTGAGCTGGCTCCTTCTACATGAGGAAGACCACTACTGGAGGTCTTCCTCGTATGTGTGACGGGTCGTAACGCTAAAATCCGTCTGGATTTTAGAACCGACTTAAGAAGCACAGCGGCTCAGAGGAAACAAGGAGGCTGGACAAGTAAGTGAAATGTTGGCTAACTGTAACTAAGGTTAGCATTAACGTTAGCAGACCTGCCAAACATTACAGTGTTAGAGTGGGGGAGGGCGCCACCTACAGGCTGGGAGGAGTTTTCTCCTTCATGTCCTATAATTCACTGCTGCCTTCATCATATTGAATGTGACTCATTCAAACCCAAGTTAAAGATGAACGAAGCGATGAGCTATTATTCCTCTACTATTTGTTATGTATTTATTTGGACTTTAAGCAGCTGCATGTTCTTGATTTAAGGCTGAAAAGAGAGAAAGTGTCTGAACACTTCGTCTGAAATGAACCCATAGAAACTGAAGGTTCAGTCTTATATTTTCCTTGAAGAAGTCTTGGTGTTTTTCTCCTTTAAAGTCTTTCACAAATCGGCTTTTCTTTCAAATCGCTGCAGCATTTAACTGAATAAATCAGTGTTTCTATGTGCTGCCAGTGATCCCTGTGGCTGTCTGAGCTCTCAATCCTTCAGATCCGCTGAAGCTCTGTATCTCCTGCTAACACCGAGGAGCCGGGCTGGGAGAGGCGCAGATTGCAGAAACAATGAATCTGAGATGAGAGCTTTGCTATTCTTGGCACATATGTAGAGACCTTTCTGCTGGTTGGTGTGGGAGCTGTGGAAAGCAACTAACTGTTTTCCTGTTATTTCCACTCTGCCTGAATTAAATACATGGATCTTGTTGTTGGGCCGAGTTTCAAGTCATTTCTTGAGAAAAACGTAGCAGATCAGAAACCACAGCAACCATCCACGTCTCCAGACCAGGACCGTAAACTTTAACATCCATCAAATCTTTAATCAGGCCTGAGAGTGATGAGTTATTTGAGGTACTTGATGATGGTTTCTAGAATGAACCAGAGGAGAGAAACGTGTCGCTCTGTGCCGGCGCGCTCCACGCCGGGCCACCGTGACCTCCAGGAACGAACCACGGTGAGGCAGTGATTCAGGAAGTCTGCTGAAACAACCCTGGTTTGTATCTCTAAGCTGCTGTGTCCTGGTCTTGGCCTGGATCTCCAGCGTTTAGTCAGACAGATGGTTTTAAAAGCTGCTCGGCTGCGTGACGGATTGATGAAGGTCCCATCAGACAGATGCTTGTTTATCATACATGCTGTGCAAACATGCATGTTTAGTTTGTGTGAGATGAATTACTGCTTCTCCTTTTATTACCAATCTGAGCATTAAAACCTGATAATTGAGGCTCACTTCTCCATCGTTCGTTCACTCAGGCTGAATAAAACACTGAATAAAAGGGGCGTGGCTTTAATGGCGGTTACTCTCTGCTGCCACATCCATCAACCATCAATTGTTTCCATGCTGGGATTGGAGGAGACCCCAGGGAGGGAACAGAAAGGCCTTCTGCTCTGCAGACACCCAGAGACGCCACATCTGGAGCATTTAGAGACAGGCTGCAGGGGGGGGGGAATCAGACGAATGTTTGAACCTGAAATGATTTTATTTTCTGCTTCCAACCAATGAACACAGACTTAAACATCGTTCAGAAACGTTGTTCAATAACAGCTGGGAGTTTGTTGTTTGTAAAATGTCATTTGATGACCTTGCTTTGTTGGAGCTCATAGAGGAACTGAGCCGGCGCCGGCAGCCATGTTGGAAGCGCCTGCTGCATCATCACTGCTGTCTACACTAATCTATAAACAAAGCTATGCTCGTGAAACTGCATGTGTCCTATTTTCTGATCATTTCTGCTAAGAAACATCTAAACACTTTGAAACGTCACTGACTGAAGGTTCGTTCCTTTACAGCATTCAGGTCGGATCCTCGGCTCTTATCTGCCTTCAGTTCAGCATATCTCTGTGTTTAATGCTGCACCTTAAGTGACCTGGTAGAGAGAAGATCAGCCTTTAATCTGAGAAGAATAAGCTGCAGGGATCAGTGGAGAATAAAGGAAATATGTGAACGACACATGTAGAGAGAGCAGAGAGTCTGAACTCATCTCTGACTGCGTCTCCTTCACCCTCCATCTCTGCGTTCAATCTAACACTACAAGACTCGTGTCCTCGTGAGGCGCTGCTGGGTGGGGATTTCCACAGTTATTATCAAGGCGGGGGGGGCAGAGATGTGGAGATAGAAGGAGAAATGTGAGCTAGTTTGGTAGATATGACGTGTTTGCATCAGTGATGTCTGATTGCTGAGCTTTTGGCTTCAGATGGTTTCTTTCAGTTTGAAGCCTGCTGATACCAAACTGTCTGCAGTTCAAAGGGACCACGGGCCGTTTCCTCGCTATGAAAGGTCATCTGGGTTCTGTTGTGAACTCTGGCCCGGTCCGCTGGTGCAAACACACCATCAGGCAGAACAAAGAGAGGCAGCTGCCGTCCTGCTCATGTCATGCAGCCGATCCTACATGAACCCAGGCCGTTTCCTGCTGAGGTTAACACCAGGGCTCAGAAAGCGTGCAGGCAGTAACTGACAGACGGCTTGATGCCTTCGGAGGAATGCTGGACTGAAAAGCAAAGATGCTGAAGAAGCCAGAGAGGAGCTGAGCTGAAGGGAGTCCAGAGAAACACTCTGAAGGCCGTCGCATTTGGAGGTCAGCATCCCTGATCAATACCAATGGCTTCTCCTTTCTGCAGTGCAATGAGTTCTCAATATAAAACCGGTGAAGGGGTATTACACCCCCCCCCCCCGTCCAGGCTTGTCTATAATTGATTCCCTATTTCATGCAGCTGGACTGGAGCTCCGCTGCTGTTGGCGTCCGTCTTCCTCCCACCTTGCTGTATTGATTTATTTGAGGATTCCCTCTGCCGACCTCTGCGGTAGGAAGACGACCTTTTACTGTGTTCAGCGTCCATCATTTTAGGCTTTCATTCTTCATCCTCTGTCCAGAAAACATGGGGATGCTTGTTCTGCTCTCAGGCTGCTAGGAGGGCTCAGACACAGTGGTGTCAATTATCATTCAGCAAACAGGAAGCATCTCATCAGCCTGGTGGTGAAAGCTGCTCTGTTTCCTGCTATTTTTAGAGGCTGTCGGACAAACTTCCTGGAGGACAGACAGTGGATGATTGATTCACCAGAATCAACCTTTTCTGCAAATCACAGAAACTAAAAACACAACGAAGAAACCCTGCAGAGCGAGTTAAACCCTAACATGAACACCTTTGGGCTCTAATGACCACGCAGACTGGAAACATGTCCTTCCTGTCAGTGAATCAAACGAATAAAGAGGAAACTCATGGTCTATAAAACCTCCAACTACAAGGACTAAAAGCTTCAAAGGTCACTGAAGCTCCTCAGCATCAACTCTGAATGTTCGGCTGAGCAGCATAATGCAGCCTCTCTGCTCTTCATCAGCTCGGTGCAGCTGTAGAGGAGCTGCTTTACTCTGTGGACGACCAGGAACAGAACATCTCAGTTTGTGTCCTACAAGCTGCAGAAGCATCTGCTCCTCCTACTGGATCCATAGCCGGACTGAAACAGGAAGTCTCTCCAAAACTGAAGCAGCAGCAGGAAAGCAGAGCCAAGAGGAGCAACAGCAGACGTGTGACTGATGTTCAGGCCTGAGCAGGACACCAGCAGCCCTGCAGCTTCTCTAACCTCACACTGAATGCTAGGTGGACACGCTTTAAGCTAACCATGAGCTCATCAGCACCGTCTTTGATTCCAGGACTCCTTGCTGCCCTGCAGCAGAGTCAACAGCTGTTGCACCACAGAGCCCCTGAAGCAACATTAAGCTGCAGGTCGACGCAAAGCTGAACACATCGACCTTTTTTAGTGCAGCGTTTTTCTCCCTGAACTCTCAGTAAGAGCAGACGGGTGAGTTTAAAGTGCAGAGGTTCTTCTCTCAGCTGCCTGGTTGTGCAGCAATCAAAGCCTTCAGACGTTTGTTCTTCAGGTACAAAGATTGGAACAAGCAGAGGGGAATTTCAAACACAATCCAAAAAACTGCTCCATGATTCAGTGAAAGAGACTCGAGCCGAGTGTGCAGATCACTGAGTTCACACCTTCTGCATGCTAACATGTAGCTGCACCTTCACAGTAAATCCAGAGCACTTCAATAGCAGTGAGTGGAGCAGGACCTGCAGAGTCCCACACACTGGAAGTCCTTATGATGCACATCAACTCACTACAAGGAGGCACTAATGTTTCTACAGAGCAGAGCTTTCTGTCCTCTGCACTTTAACTTTCAGTGCAAAGAACAGATCATTACTGCAAACACTGATTAAACCACAGAGTGAGGAAAAGACCAGAATAAACTGGATTATTCCTCAGACTTCGGCTGTAAATCTGAACATGATGGTTCAACCGATTGCAGGAAATCATGGATCAGGAATCCCAGAGAACCTTCAGCACCTTCTCCACCTGCTGAGCAGATTGAAAAGCTTCGGACTGAGGGGCTTTGTCCAACTGGCAGCCATTTCTGAGTCGTTCCCACTGCAAGTCAGTGTGAGACGGTTTTATCACACAGGCCTTTAAATGATCGGCAGCAATTACCGATCAGCGGTGGACTTCAAAATGTTCCTTTCTTCCTTTATAGGTGAAACTACCAGAAAGATTTTACATGCCTCCAATTACATGTTATTTAATAGTTGAATGTGTATAATTAGAGGAAGGAAGTAAAGTACAAATATTTATAGCTAATTTTCCAGATCTTTAAGTTATAATCAGCCATTTATGATGCGTTTAGGATCTTTTGTGAATAAATGTTTTTACCCAGTTTGAAACCAGAAGAAACTTCAAACTCTGCAGCTCAGGGAGAAGATTGTGTCTTCAATCTATTGGGCCAAATTAGCAGCAGAATGTTCCTGACAGACGCTCATCCAGACTCTTGTACTGTCTGCCTGCAGGGGAATCCGTTTATGCACGAGAGTCACTAATGAATAATTATCTGTATTTGGTCCTTTTGTCAACTTAAATGCAGATGTGACATCAGATGTGATAAAACAAGCTTAAGAAGTAGAAAGACAAAGTTCCAACTTCACAGCAATGAACTAATCCCAGTAGTAAAGAGTAGGAACAACCTGTGACACTCCTCACCTGTTGGTGGCGCTGATGCACCTGCAGCACGTTGTCTCTGGATGGACGGCAAACACCTCAGTTTCAGATTTAATCTTCTTCTTGTTTCAAGGCATCAAAGCTTCATCACAGCTTGTAGATAGAAACCGTCAATCTTTGATTTTGTTTGTAAATCTGTGATTGTTGCTCATTTCTAAACTTCTCACTGATGAAGCATCGGACGCCACAGTTCTTCTAAGATCAGCAGAAGCAGCAGCCACAAGTCTTCTCCATGTTTACTGACTGGTTCAGGCAGCAGCCATGTGACCCCGTCCAGGACGATCGATGTGAGTCACTGAAAGTGTGTTTGATCACTGTCCTCACCTTTCATATCTTTGTAAAATAAAACCCATCTTGTTAACATTGTTTCCATGGCGGCTCTAAGAAACTGATGTCAGATTTATAGATATCAGATTTTCATAGAACTCTGTGATCTTGTGCACCTGCAGCCTGAGGTCCAGACTTTGCCTTCATGTCAGGGACGCTACGAGTCTGATGGGAGGAGCGGCTCAGAGGCAAACGACCAAAAACATCCCCAGACGTCAGTATTGTGCAGCACAGGAGCCTCTGCAGGGTTTATGCTTCAATAATCCACTTTATGTCATGTTCAGTTATTCATCTGAGAAATAGTTACATTTCACGGAAAGTTTTAATGGTTGCAGCAATGTTATAATATATATTATTTACACAATAGAAACAGGGATCCAGGAAACTCTAGTTTACTTCATCTGTTTTGTTACTGTTGCTGTTTAAGTCTTTTTCAGCAGGAAAACAACTGTTTCCAGTTGGAGATAATAAAGATATTAGAATAAATTCACAACATTTGAAGTAGTTCAAAGTAACGTAAACAAAAGTAAAGAAAAAAGGGTTTTCAAAGATTAATTATCAATAATTAAACCTGTAAAAGTCGTTGCTGCTTCTGCAACTAACTTCCCAACTAAAAGAGTTCGGATGACAATCAGTTAGTGTGGAAATCTGCTCTGCCTGCAAACTAGTGAGCAAAGCTGTTTTTATTTAGAGCTTCAGTGAAACTAGAGGAGCAGCAAAGCTGTTCAAACTGTGTCAGTAGATGCATGTTCTGCCATCAGGTTCTCCTCAGTAAGATGATTCTGCTTCTGATTGGACACTTAGACGCTTCGAAGCAGGACAGGAAACACATGGAGCACAAGGAGAATAATGAGCTGACCTGAAACCACAAACATCTCCATACATGTCATGTTTGATCACCAGGTTCACAGCAGAGACGGATGAACGGAGCGGAAGGTGAACGGACGACGGACCAACATTCATCTGTGGTCAAGGACTCCTTACAGGACAGAGATCCAAGGCCTTCATCTGTCAACTGGAGAACAATCATGTATCTCCATCTACACGTCCATTTTCTATACCTGGTTAACCAGACCATCCAGGCTCTTTCTCTGTGGTGTAGGACAGATCGGAAGACAATCACAGGGCGACAGGAAGACACTCCGGATGAACAACGGGTGATCCATCTGCTGCTAAAGATGGAGGAGGAGCTCCACCATCATGGGGGGAAGATGGGGTCTGGCTGGGCTTCTAACAGCTGCTCACATGTCCAGCATCTCTGGCCTGGAAGTCACATTTTTATATGTGATCTTCTCAGATACCAGAGTGGACGGAGTTCAGCCTCTGATTACCTCCTGCAGACGCTGGGTTAGCGTGCAGCATCTATAACCCTGCATGTTTGCACTGATTTCCCTAAACAGCCTCCCCTGCTGTGGAGGTTTGGCAGAAGTGATTGCAGCCTGTCCGCCGTACAGCAGGCATCAATCACGCCCCGCTGGCAGCAACATATATCAGAACTTTATTACCTGGGCATCGATCGGCTCTCAGACACGCCGCGGATGGGGATGGTGGTTTGGGGGAAAATGAACTTCTGCCTTTGGCGTTTTGTCTGGATATAACCAGCTGGCCGAGCGGGGAGGAGAAAAATGCTTTCTGTGCTCGGCTTAAGTCTTCCTTAATCCATAAGAACTCTGCCGGCTGTAAACCCTCAAGGACAGGCGCTCGTTTTACTTCCTGCGCTGAGGAGCAATAGAAGTGAAGTTCTTGCTGAAGTGGTTGTTTTAATGAAAGGCGCTGCGAGTCACAAGCCGCCTCCTGTTTCCATTACTGTCGTCTGTCTACAGACAGGATGATAAACACTACAGCTGTTTGGCTGTTTTATCCTCAGGTCAAAGTTAGCATCAGACAAACATAACCTGCAGCTTATTAACAAAGGAAAACAACAGCCTGGTTCTGTATCGACAGTCGGCCCACTCCCGTTAAAACACAATTAGCAGTCACTTCCTGACTAACACAGAGCTGTAGAATAAAGAAGCTGTCTGACAGCATGACGCAGGATGCAGACACATTTCAAATGAGAGAAGCTCATTTTACACACAGAATTAAAGCAAAATGACGTTTATCATCTAGGAGGTTTGGGACTCCAAGCGAAGAGAAGAAACCATCCAGAAATGGATCCAACATGAACGTTTCCCAGCAGTGGAGGAGCCTCCTGACCTCCCAGAGCGCTGTTTGGATTTAAACATGAGAAAGAGAAGCTGTGTGTTTCAGAGGAAGAGCCTCGAACTCAAACTTTTTTTATTCACCTTTATTTCTACAGGCTGTCTGAGCGAGATCCTACACCGGATTTACCTGCCGTGTTATTAATGACAACTTTAAATAGATTATCTGGATCCTCTCAACATTTCAGAAAAAAATATCCACAGCGGTCCAAGAACCCCACAGACATCCGGGGACAGGAGGCGCTGCCACAGGGTGGGAGTCTGTTGGGAAACGGTTCAAGACCAGCAGCAAGGACAGAGCACATTTAGAACGTTGTGTTTTTAAGATAAATAGAAAAAACTCAATAACTAAAAGCACAAAGTGAATTCAGAAGATTCAACTACTTGCTATTAAATCGTTATAATAAAGAAGTTATTGAGATCATTGAACAGAATCATCAGGTTATGTTTCAGGCTGACGGATCAAAAACATCAGAGATTTAAAAAATCCGTTTCAGTTTCTGGAATTATTTCATTTTAAAACCAGATAAACTTTAGAAAGACTGCAGGTGTTGCTTGATGTGAGCTGGCTGCTGGTGAACCGGACCGGCACCAACGGGACCAGATCCGTCCTGCTGCTGAGCAGCTATGCTCTCATCGCTTTTGCTTTTATTCTTATTCAGTTTGAGGCTTTTCTACGTGAATTTCAGGCTGAGAAGCGTGTTCTGTTTCAGAAGAAACTACAGCATCTCTAACGTATGTTTTGAAGGCCCAACGATGTGAGACCCGGACGTCAAAGACTGAGACCAAGGAAAGCCAGAGCCCCCCCGTCCATCGTAGCCTTCACAATCAAAACTTATTTTATATTTAATCAGGTTATGTTTTCCTGATTCGACTTGATCTGAAACATTCAACTGTGGAAAACATTACAGGAATCCTGAATATGCTTCAGTCAATAGTGAGGAATCACTGAAGATCAGCAGAGGAAGGCGTCCATTCTGCACGCCATTCAAATGACAAAACATTGTAATTAAAGAGGAGGGAAGGGCCTCTGGCGCCAGTCCGTCCTTTCATGTGCTAAACATGGTGGCTATTGTGATTGTGGAGGTTTCACATTAAAAATCCTAACATTGATTTTAAGACGCGTCCTGCAGAAACGAAGCATTGAGAGCTGTCAGAGTCTCTCAGGGATCAGCAGAAAAAATCTATTTACTGAGCAAGAAAAGCACACATATGGGTTGAGTGTAAACATACACACCACTCTATCGCCTCACACTCAGGTAGCGGATTTCAGATCAATGGTGGAGGAGAATCAATGGGGGGGGGTGCAAATTGCTCAGGGCGAATATATATTTAGAAAAGTAAAAGAGCTGCAGTAGGTGGGCTGTGGAGGAGACAGCAGTAAGAAAATGAGATGGAGAAAGGCTGCAGGAGAGCTTCTGTTAAACTAATTGATTTATAGTGGGGGGGGGGCTGCTTGATTGCATTCCTCTTCCTCAGGGTTTCAGTTCCCATCAGCTGCTTACCTGCACCAGGACCAAACTATTAGGAAGAATCTTTGCTGTGCTCCTCTGCTTGATCGGATTCGTGCAGAAGTTGGTGAGCGGCTCTACTTCCTAGATGTGCTGCTAGATGTGCTGCTAGAAGTGCAGCTAGACGTGCCGCTAGACGTGCCGCTAGACGTGCCGCTAGACGTGCAGCTAGACGTGCTGCTAGACGTGCCGCTAGACGTGCCGCTAGACGTGCAGCTAGACGTGCCGCTAGACGTGCAGCTAGACGTGCAGCTAGAC
>JAUZNJ010039295.1:0-10785 GCA_034780135.1 Jordanella pulchra | reverse complement strand
AACTTTAATATTCAGGAAGAAAAAAAAGTTATGGTAAAAGAAACTTATTCTGTACAACATGGATTTTGCTACTTTAAATTTTTGCTTCTTTCCAAATATGTTGTACATGAAAGATGGCATCAAAATAGATAATTATTTCAAAAAATTTTTTAAAAACGTTGTCTTTTACAAAATTTACTCTTTTCTATTCATCTTCAAACCATATATTATAAAAGTTGAGATAAGAAATATTGTCCAGGTTTGGCAGGCTGGGGTCATTTTGGGTCAAATTATCAAACCTTTATGAACCAAAAATACTATACAAAAAGTCCAACAGATTTTGAAATGATCAACTAAAGTAGTCACCGTATCATATAGAAACAAGGTTTTAAATGTCTTAAACCACAGTTATTATTTGGTTCAGTAATGTATTTGAGAGAGAGATTCCTTTTAGACTAGACCCACTGGAACTGAGCTTTGTTCACTGGGGCCTTCAGAGACATGTTGCTGTCGTTGTATTGGCCTGGATCCTACCCTGCAGTTTGCCATCCCCAAACAGCCCGCTCTTTGATGATGTCATAGGGTTAGATAGGCGCCATTGTAGATATGGGCTTCCAGAGAACTGCTACACACTGTTTTAGCATCTGCTGAAAGAGAAACACCCTCCCGAGTCCCTTTGACGGGGGATTTTTCTAAAAGGGAGCTGGACAAAAGCCACAGTTTCTTCTGTGATATCCTGTTAAGGCTGTTCTGGAGTCAGCCAAGCATAGCCTTCCTTCAGAGAGCTGGGGCAACATCATTCAGCTTCCTTGGTGTGTTTCAAGGCACACAACAAACCCTGTGGTCCACAGCTCAGTGGACAAGGAAAAAGAACGGCACGCATTGTCTTTTTACCTCTACACACATTCAGAGGCATGCACATTATGCATCACCCCGGTTTGGGCTTGTACTACACACCAAAAATAAAGGATGGATTCTAGGTTGTTATTTCTAGCAACATATATTATCCACTGTAAAACCAACCTTTGCATATGTCATTACTGGCAACCTGTTTACCTTGGTATAAACTAAAACCACAAGTGATCTGATTCAACAAAATGCAATGTATGCTTCCATTTTCCTGGGGCCATTTGAATGACTAAATTTGTATAATTAATAACCCCAATCAAACTGAATCTGAATTAATGGAAACACTGATGAATTGATGACGGGTAGCTGGGGAGGGGCAGTGGGGGTGAGGGAGGGGGCATGCACAGAAATACAGCTAACATATCTCAGGGGTAAACATGATAGAATTACAAAATGAGCAGCTTGCAAACTGCCTCATCTTTGATGAAGAAACGTTTAATTATCCCCCTGATGGAAGAGGTCCCTCATTGTCTGAAGCTAATTTGTCCCTTTTGGCTACTTCCCTACTCCAGAGGCCTCTCTGTCTCAGGTTACCCCCCTCCTTCTCTTCCTTACCAGCTCGCTGCCACCCCAGGTATCAGCATCTCCCAGTCCCAAAGACATCCACAACCAGGAGTAGGATCCAGACAGTATTTTGTTTGTTGAGCGCAGCCCTAAGATCTGGCCTCTTGGGAAAAGATGAAAGAAGCTGAGCCGCCTCCCTCTCAAGGAAAGGATCAAGCAGGTCAATTTCCTCTGACTTTGTCCTGTCTTAGAGTTTGTATTCCCTCTTCCTACAAAGGCCACCATTGGTCTGTACCGGAGGCTCTCTCTCTCTCTCAGCTGCCCCGTTGTTGCCCTCATTTGATTCACAGAATAATAGATGGCAATCCACGCCTCCTGAGCACAACTCCTTTTTAAAAAGTGAAACAAGAGATAACACTCCCTAACATAGAAGGGACATCAAAATAGAAACAGATACTGTATAATTCTTCCTAGTTTCAACACAAAGTTCTTGTAGGGTACTGTGAAAATAAGGTTACAACTCGGGAAAAACATTTTCTTAGTGAGCCATTGGGAAAACAACACCTAAAACGTCTTCCCACATGTTAGTATTCCATTTAGCCTTGAACAATTTCTCATGCTTTTCACATAATGGAATTAAATGCTCTCACATTAGGCCTGACAGAGGATCCAGTTCACATTTAAATGCAATTTCAAAAGGGGCATATATTTGCATACTGAATTAAAATTAAGACCTAATTATGCAAATAAATTATCAAATGTGACAGAGGATGCTTTTCAATTTGGTAAATGTCTCATTTTTTAAGGCAATATCTATTTGTAGTGCAAATTGTTTTGCACACATTTTGCATAGCACACTGTTTAGGTTGTCTGTAATCAAAAGAGAGAACATAATAAATCTCTTTGCAATGAAAAAAAAGAAAACACTGTAAAACTGACCCTACTTCATCACTCATTACTCTTTATGTGCTTAAGAAGTGTTCATAATTCTTACATATAGCCATGATTTTAGACACAAGGTCTCTGTGTCATGTTTTACATAAATCAAATGTATCACTTTATCCACTGAAAAATAAAGGTATTGTATTTGTAACAGAAAAACTAAAGTCAGTTCAAAGATCTGTCTAAGTGATTAATAGAGGTTAAAACGACACTGGTTTACAGTAGAGGAACACTGGTCAGGCTTTGCCTTACCAGATCTTTTTTTGCTGAATCCATTTTTGGCCATATTCAATTTATATTGAAAGGACCAGAGCACAAATAACAAAAAAAAAAATGCAGAAAGGTCTAAACACAACATGCAAGGAAATTACAAGATTGTCCTATTTTATGGATCTTCAGTTTTGACATTAGCTACGTACAACTAGCTATATGAAGAATTTTATTCTGTGGCTTAATTGTAGCAGAACCTGTCACTGATACACAGACTCTTGAAATTTTGGAGGAGTGATGCAATGTTGTGGAGTCAAAAAACAACAAGAAGGAGACTATCAGTCACTGCTGTTCTGACTTAACCGTTACAATGTACAATAAATTTGATCAAACGATTAGTTAATATCAAACTGTTTCTCTATCAATACAACATTCAAATTATTAAGGTTTTTCTTTGTATTAAAACTGAATCATTAAATCAGCACTGATTAATAATCCACAGTCCAGTACTGAAAAATATAAAAGAAATAAAGAATATGAAAATGCACTTCTTTGACCTTTATACAAATGCACCAAAAGCATAAATGATGACTCCAGCACAGGTCTTTTATTTTATATTAAAGTAGTTTAATATTGCAAATTATTTTGTTGTAATTTTTATGACATTTTTAGTTCAGTGAAACAAAAATGAAAAATCTTCCTCAAATTTCTGTTTCATAGTAAAACAGCAGTTAAACCTTTGAAGTGCCTTAGTGTGGTTTTGACAAAAATATATGATATCTTTTATTAGTTATGCTCTATAAAAAAGATATTACAAAGACAAGGTGTTGAAAAAAAACACAGTTGTGTTATTTGGTGACTACAAAACAAATTTAACATTTTTAATGTGCTTCTTAGATTGGTTCTTTATTCAACAATCATGTTTAGTGTAATTTACTGAAAACAGAAGCCTGTTGCCATTGCTAAACAAATTATGTTTATCTAAACAGATAAACTGCTTAGAAACAATTAGCTGTTCATACAACATGAAAAAAAAACATCTTTTTTTTTACAGTATATAATTTTTTTGCATATTGTTA
This sequence comes from Jordanella pulchra, assembly GCA_034780135.1. Lineage (NCBI taxonomy): Eukaryota > Metazoa > Chordata > Actinopteri > Cyprinodontiformes > Cyprinodontidae > Jordanella > Jordanella pulchra. Next base: position 7,162 of record JAUZNJ010039295.1, on the reverse strand, counting down.
ACCCAAACAAATATAATGTTACCTCCTGAGTTTCTCATTTGGTCAGTGTTGTGTAATTTTTGCATTGTGCAAAGATTTTCACAAATGTAATTTCATCCTATCTTTATCTTGGGAAACATTATTCACAAATCCACTTGCAGCTCTACACTAGAAAATTCCTCCTCATAATTTCTATTCTATTCTAATGGCATTACTTTGCAAAAGTAGTGTATGACTTTAACTATAGAATTATCATCCAAATTACCTAAATTAAAAAGAACAGTCTGAAATAAAAATAAAATGGGGCTGGTATTATTTGTGTAAGAAGTCCCACAATTTTTGATAATAAATTAAAAATCTTAGAACCAAGGTTTTCAAATCTGAATTAGCAGCGAAATCAGGAATTTGTGTGATTCTGACAGCTTAGTGTTTATCTATGTATTGGTCTGCTTGTGGTCAAAATGCTTCTTATGATAAACAGTCATCACTGCAGATGTTTAAGATAAGGTGGTGGATAAAACAGGTGGGAGGTAATGAAGAGTAACACAGGGTAATTGATGACCTATCCTTAACACTGGGGATATCGTTCCAAGGCTTAATCTTTGTCATCAGAGTAAGGACAGTTTGCATGTGTGCGACACGGACAGAGGATGGAGAGCTTCAAGGCTTACTGTGTCAACTTTCTCTCTCCCTGTTTCTCTTTGGGTCAAGTAAACAGCCTTTGCAGGGACAGCTCAGGGCTAGTGTCTGACCAGCCAGGCTGAAAATGGCCCTTGTCCATTCCTGCCATGTAGCATTTTTTCCCCCAGCTGTTTGTCCTTTGTCATGGACACAGCTTGTAATAAGAAGAGCCAACATATTTATGAAGTGGCCGACCTCGCCGGTGCATAGGGCTTTAATCCAGCGTGCACAGAACAGCTTTGTTACTCTTTAACAGTTCCTAGGCCTGCGCAGTGGAGGAGAATGCCTATGCTGCATGTGAACTATTGAACATAATTTTTGTTTAAGGAAACTAAAATGAATCAATATCAGTAAAGGACATTGTATTTTCCTTGTTTATGGTTTTATCTGACAGATTCTAGGAAGGGTTTTCATGCTTAGTGATTTTTCTTTTGCTGTATGTTGCTGTAAGTTCAGCAACATTCATGAATGATTAGTTAGACTTAAACTGCTCTAGTATGGGGTTGGGGTGGGGGGATGGAGTCCAGCGTAGAAGAAAACTTGGGGAAGAAAATTAATGAATGAAAGAGCCAGCAAAGGAGTCCTTTAACAGGTTTAGCTGTGTGTGCTTTCAAAAGGCAGCAGGGGATTCCCCCTTAAACAAACAACAGGATTAACAAAATAATGCAGCAACAGTCTCCACAAAAGTTCAAGTCAAGCTACATTAAACACAGTTTTTAGGGCCAGACCCAACTGTTTAAAGAATAATGTTTTTAAATACTATTAAATAATTTAGTTTGTGTTTTTTCAATTAAAGATATGAAAAATAATTTATTTACCTTGTCAAGAAATTATGGTATAGTGGTCTGCAACCAATTCGACTGTAAAGATGATGCTGATCATTATTGTGTTTAAGTAGAAGGCAGTTAAGAATTCAAGTATTTTTGCAGACTGTATAAAGAGGTTTCTGCTATAATTCAGAAATGAGTGCTACTTTAGGTCACATATGTCAGAAGAAAGAGTAAGAAAATATTCAGGGAATGTTTCATTAGATGCTTCAAATATAAAGGGATACACCAATATTATTATTTACTTCTTACAGTATGAGACAAGACGCCAGAAAAGATGTGTTGTCCCACATTATGAAGGTGTTGAACCTCCATGATTCTGGTTCACCATTGAGTACAATTTCAGACGCCTAAAGGTGCAATGTTATTCTGTCAGTCCCTGCATTAAAAACTTTAGCCTAGGGCAAGATTCCTTAAGGCTAGCCCTCCAGTCCTTTTTTTCTGCACCTTGTAGGTTTATCTCTGCTTTAACACACCTAAGGCACATAATCAGGTCATTAGCAGGACTCTGGAGGACTTCAGTGCATACTGAGGAAGTAATTCAGCCGTTTGATTTACGCGTAGGGAATTGAGGGAACCTGGCCTAATGTAATGCTTTTTGTCGGGGCGCCTGGAACTGCTGCGGCCTTCTGGAGCCAGGTTTACCTCCTCCTTGCTACTCTTAGATGGATTAGATGGCTTTTTACTGTTGTGGCAATACTTTCAATTTTACACATTCAGGTTAAAAACTTGCAATAAATGATTATTTATTCACATACATACACCTACGTAACAACACAAAATCACCACAAACAGTTAAGTGTCTAAAAAAAGACTACTGTAAGATTACTTTGAATTATGAAAAAAATGCTCACTGACCTGTTACAAACCAGCTCAAATGACTCAGCAAGTGACCTGAGTTATAATCGCCTTCGAACGGATCGGCTCCAATCAGCATACAGTGGGAACAGCAGAGCTGGGTCACCCGCTCATTTACGTGACACCACTGAGCGCAACATCAACACACCGCTCCAGTGTCTGATCTAACAAGCAGAAGCAACTCTGCTTACATTTGATAAATATGGAGCAGTACTGGTGAGAGAGATACTGACAGATAAAAGAAACAATGAAGCACACTGACTAACTCCTGGCTTCCTTACATGTTGATCTCCATTGTTTACTCTCCGGATTTTTGTCACACTGGTGACAGCATCAATGCTAACCCAGTGTGATGATGTCACCAGACATGTAGCGGTGGGGGCACAGAGGCTACAGCATCTTGCCAGCGGGGTCAGACTCAGCTTCTTTTTGCCAGTGGGAAGGGAGCCACATGCCTTTTGTTAGCAGGTTGAAGCGTGTTTGAAAAACCCAGGTTAACATGCTAATTTTAATGGGAAAGAGGCTTGATACAGTAGGTGGCACAATGTAAGAAAAATGGTAGAAATTTACCCATACAGAGGAAGAACTTAAATGTACATAAGGGCAAATCAGAGATCAAGAGTATCATCAGTCAATCAAATAAAAAAATAATTAGTGAGAGCTTGAAATGAGGATTCATGTCTCCTAAGAAGGTTAGAGACATTTTCTCAGAGGTTTCTTAAAATGCTTCAACTCATCTTAGCCACTAACCTGTCCCTTCTATCCCAGTGATTCCTGATCTAGTGGATTTATTTTTAGTAAATCTTTTAAATATTCACATTGGTGAATTCTTGGGCCTTCCATCTGTCTGGTCATTGCAAATAGATTTTCTTTGTAAGATATTTACATATATACACTTAAGAACCATCATAAACCACATTCTATACCAGATGGTGGTCCTAATGTACAACTTAAGCTTTTTGTGCCCCCAAAAAAACAGGGAATGAAGAAAAGGAACCCTGCAATATTCCAGTAAAAAAAAAGAGATTACACAACTCTCATCTAATTAGTGTATTGCATTGTATATTAACATATACATTTAAAAACTGTAGTTGCAGATTGTTTGAAAGACAAATTCATTGTCATAGTCTGTGGACCTCAGGGGATATCCTTGGCCCTGGTCAGGTCCACAAACAATAAAGGTCTATCTCTGTCACTATCTCTGTCACTATTAACCTTAATCCACTATTAAACCCAGTTGACACAAAAGTAACTTTTCGGGTTTAATATGTAATCAGCCTTTTGTTTTACCTGGTACTAAAATGCAACATCAACAATAGAAGTTTTTAGATAGATATATCCTATATTCCCTCCTATCAGAAAAAAATACGCAGGCGACGTCATCATTTTAGTGATTTTATCAAGGTTAAAGAGTGAAATGTGCCACTTTATCACTTATAAGTTCACATCAGACAAAGACACTTGTATCTAATGACTACAGTTAAATTAGCTTAAATGTATTTTAATTCTCTCTATGAAGTCATGATTACAGCTGACGGGTATATCAAGTGGTCCTTTTATTTGGTTAACATGATCAAATTGACTCTTGTGTCATGAGCGATGACACCAGTTGTAATTAATTTCTCCATTAAGAGCGGCCAATGTGACAGCCATGGAAACAGAGCACAGTGACAGCTAGGACACAATACCTACAGCACTAAGACAGCCCAACAGCCAAGGAGGAGCACTGGGTAATCACATTATCTGTCTGCAGGGAAAGCGTTGCTCATTAAAAGAAAACAACACAGACCACAGTGTCTGTCGCTGCATCGTCAGCATATTCGCTCATCTGGTTGATTTAATATCAGCTATGTATTAACATATAGTAATGAACTTTTGAAAATCTATTCCAAATTACTGAGGAGAGCATTTAGAGCCTGTGGGTACTTCCGACAAGGGTCTTAAACATGAGTAGTAATATAGATTTTGATCTTCTCACATTCTTAGAATATACAAAGTAAATGAAGCAGAGTGAATTATTACAGGAAGAAAAAGTCAGATCAACTCATTAATTAATTTTACTTTACATGCATTTTTTTTCCTTTTGTAGCTATATATTATATATGGAAAGAAGTCAAATGTAATTACAATGTAAACTCAATGTCTTGAGATTTGAACCTTTTTTACATCATTATACTGTGAGGCTCACAAAATTCCTGCTTCCAATCTTTTATTGAAATCAGTTGTGGGTTATGTATAACTGGTTTACAATATTGTGGTGTTTTTTTCTGCCTGCAGGCTCTCTTTTCACTTATGGGAGTTTCATTAAAAAGGGAAACCAATAGTTCTCCTCCAGGGCCGAGATCTTGGGGCTTTTTCAATGGCGGGGGCAATTGTCCAGCATTTTCACGACAATGCTGCCATATGGGGAACAGAAGGATCAGCCACTGACTCCCTGCCTGAGCAAAAGCAAACACCAATCCACATATGCATAGAAGTGGTCATTTAGAGCCACTATGTTTTACCATAACAACAGATGAAACACAGGAGTCATTTTGCTTCCACTGAGGGGCATTGTTCCCTGGACTCTCTGCCTCTAAAGCTGTCACCATATGAGGCAGGATAAACTTAGGGGCCCAGGCCTGGGTGTAAATAACAAAGAGAGCCTCACTTACATGCTTCCTAAATCCTATCGAAAAGATGAAAAGAAGGAAAAAAAAGATCCCCTCCATTTCCTCATCTTCTGAAAACAAGCTTAACACAAGACAAATGAATTTATTCAAGACTCTCCTCACAGCATCTTTGTGTGTTTTGGTCCTTTTTTCGGCGTGCCATTATGGGAGTCTGAAGCAAAAACACTCCAATTGTTTTCAAATGTGGCATTTAATTTGTTGTTAATAAAAATAAATCCATCAAATTAAATATACAAATTTGAGCTTGTATCCAATGACCTGTCAGCATCTTAGAAAAAAAGACAAACTAACAGTTATAAATTATTCATTTCAGCCACTTTACAGAACGTTTTTAGTAAAAAGAATATTTCAGTCTAAGACACTCTGATAAAGGTTAATGTAGATATCTAAAAAATGATTTGTTTAGCATGCCAGAAGAATCTTTTACTCTGAAAATGTAAAACGTAAAGAGTAAAAAGTAATTTCTCAGTGTAGAGCTTTTACTCGTAGAATTTTAAGCAAATATCAAATAAAAGGTTTGATTTTTCTTCTTAGTTTAATGGTAAATTTTAGTTTAAAGCATTTTACAAATTCTTGGGGGTTCAAATATTTATAGTATAAATTTGCTCCTCTAAAATAAATTTTCATATAAAAAATCTGTGCATCCAAGCACTTAAAAGTCTTATATTTAAGTAGGCACCAAGTTTATGTAAGCAGGTGTTAGCATTCTCATTGATGAGATTTTTTTTCTTCATTTTATCTCTAAAAAGCAATGAGCCAGTTGAGCATTTTGTGCAGACTGGAAAGTAGCTGAATGTGTATTTCAAAGCTGGTCAGCCAGTCAGTGAGCTACTTAACAGCAGCAATACTGTAATAAAGACTCGCTGATGGGAAGGTAGCAATGGAGCTGAACTTCTTACATTCCTCTGATGCTGCCTCATTATGATTTCAAGGAGTAAATTATGTGCACCAACATCCTGAAACTATTCCTCCCACCAACAATTTCATCCCGCTTTGAAGAAAATTGTATATATATTTGTTAATAATGACTGCAAAACTAAAGAAAAAGTCATATGAATTTTATGGGTGTATTATTATTATTTTTTGCAAACATCTTCTGGAAAGACTATGAAATAATTTTAAAATGTAGTCATTTTTATAAAGATTTTTGTTCCATTTAAGGGCCGGTGATGTTATTTGTAAATTTATTGGATCAACACAGCTTGTACCTAAATATTATCTTGGAAGATACATTTAGTGCTCAAAAAAGCAAACTGACTGAACTTATCATTGTGCTTTTCAACCTTTTCATTTTTGTTATCAATGCAGTAAGATAAATCACAAATGCTTCCAAATATCTTTCAAGATGTTTAAAAATAAATTCTAGGCCAAAATCTTGTTTAAGATATTTATCAAATGCAGCCGAAGCACTGTTTAAGCCACAAGCAATCTCAATGACATATAATACAGACTTTTAATAACCAGAGGGTGTTGGACTGGAGCAGGAAGCAGTCAGCTGCTTCACTATAACCAAATGTTACAGTATAAAACAGCATGTTGCGCTGCGATTTGACATGGTGCAATGAGATTAGATGAAATTCATTTCTAAGTGAGGGTAAATTACTAGCCTATTCAAAACAGGCTGACTTAAACTCGTCTATGTGCACCCCAAGCATTGGTTTGAAAATGAAGATGTAGTCTGAGACTAAGTGACAATGACCTACCATCTTAAATGTATTTTCATGCTGGAAAAAAAGATTTTTAGGGTTTGGTCAATCCTAGGAAATAATATTTATAATATTATTTACCAGCTGCTTTTGATCAAAGTGCTTTACAGGAAAATCAAAAGACTGTCACCTAAACGGCATTTACAGCTGAACAAATTAAAAAACACTAGAGCAGTATAATCAGTACCATAACAACAATCAGAGCTAACAAAGTTAAAATGAACAAATAAATCTGAATAATTTTCTGAATTAGTGTTTTTTTTTTTTTGAATAGAAAAACAGAAATATTCAGTTTTGTTTTGAGGAGGTGGCCTCAGACATAATTTATCACCCACATACAAAGCACTTTTAGGAACCTTACGCAAAAGATTCACCTCACACCTACCTCCACCTGACTCAACAGAGCCATGTGACCGAAACCACTCTGACGACCTACTTA
>JAUZNJ010039294.1:0-10785 GCA_034780135.1 Jordanella pulchra | reverse complement strand
AAGTAAGACATAGTGGGGCTTTTGGGGATAAAAAGAAAGTAAGACACTGTCTTACTTTCGGGGAAACACGGTATGTAAAGCAGTACAGGCTCAATTTAATTGATTTAATCTGTTAAAATGCTAATTTTATTCAACTTCATAAAACTTTTGTGCAAACTTGGCTTTATTTGTGATTTCTGGATGTTTTTTTTCCTTCAGCAAATAGCAGGTTTTAAGAGTCTGTACTTCAGTTGGCAATTACTCACTTAATCAATTAACAATCTTTTACAAAAACTGATCAATCGACTAAACAATCATCCTTATTAAAATGCTGTCATATTTTTTAGGTTTGGACAAGAAGTTTTTAAAATGCATGACAGAACACGAAAGAACAATATGAACCAGTAATATTTTTTTTACAATCCCATCAAGAATTTAAAACTAGTGTTTTATTTCTTCCTTCTTTCTTTCTTGCCTACACTTCCATAAACCTATCAATAAACTGTAACGCATGTTAGTGAGTTAATTAAGGTGGAGGACTATGTCTTGTAAAGCTTGCAGTTGTGCTGTGCTACTTCTACTGTCAGGTAATAGATTGAAGTTTATGGTACCGTAGTTGCTTTTCAGATTAACCCTGCTTTATTGTTTTCTAAACAACCTATCTTTGTGATTCTGTTTGTTCACCAACATCTTCAATCTTTTTACTAATTATAAGCAGCTGTACTCATTACTAATACATGAAGTCAGTTTTTTGAGTAAAGCTGGCTTATAGGATACTATGCATTCTGAATTGTCCAGATTTTTATTATATAAAAATAAATAAAATCATGTATCATTTTCCTTTATTGCTCTATCCTATACTATCCAAATATATTTATTGAAGTTTGTGGTTCTAATGTGACAAAGTGTCATGAATCAAACAGTATAAATACTTATGGAAGGAATTGTAGACTACGTGCAGTGTTGCTGTATGCATGTAAGGGGCCAATATTAGTCCATATATAATATATGTGATATGGTTCATTTTGTTCCCCTTACACTGTGTGCCCACAGAACCGGAAAAAACATGTACATTGAGGAGCCATGAAAGAGAAAATAAATGATGCAAGATTGAATTCAGATTGACTTGACATTTCTTGGTTTCCTCAGACTGACAAGTAAGCACATTAAATCAGTGATGTTATATGTATAATACATGGCCCATATTTTGACATCCATCACTTGCTGCTGACTAAGGCAAATGTGAGGTTATAATGCATTAGACGAGTAATGAAATTGTCAGTTGTTATTTTTTTTTCTATAAAGGTCAAAAGGTTTCTAAAAGCATTTCTCTTAAAGCTAACAATGACTACATTTTGGGGGACCATGTGACACTAAGTTAATGCTCTGGTGTTTGTTTGTTTTTTAGAAACGCATAACATGTAATATTAATGGGTTAACCATATATTGTGTACAAAGCAGCCCCATCACTGAAAAATAAAACTGTAAATGTCAAGCAAAGGTTTATCTGGCAGTGATGTGCATGTTGCCACCACTGAGGTTTGTGAGGTAACCAGTTGTTACAGTAACCTGAGGAACAGTCAGTAAGGTTTACTGTCAAAAGCAGCGACAACAGGTCAGCCATGCAGCGCGCAGTGAGCAAATATTTTCTGTGCCGAGGCCCTGTCCCTCCCAGGCGAGACACTAAACTATGATAGGGCACTCCTTACCTTGAGAATTGGCCTGCAGGACCCCGATGCTGTCATCAAACAGCATGGATTTGATGTTAAGTGACGCCAGGATGCACTCTTTGTCCTGCAGAGATGCATCATCAATATTGTTCTGATTGGCTGACAGGATGACACACATGTCACAGAGGTTGATGTTGACAGCCCTCAGATCTGCCCTGCTCAACGGTGTGCCCTTTAAGAAGGAGAGAGGAATATTTGTTACTTAAATAATGTGATATAACAGATAAGAGTCTTCCAATTTTAGGCTTTTCTTCTAAAAATATCTTCCAGCACAAACTGCTGTAAGGTGGTAGTATGGCAAGGTAATTTAGCATAGAATACTTAAATATTCATAATATTAACAATTATATATTATTATTTGTATCCTGAAGAATAAATCCATTTCTAGTGTGTCAAAAATTTTAGAGGTCTAAAATATAATTTATATTGAGATAGCCTTGTATTTTGCACAATTAAAAAGTAACTGTTTGTTTCATTTTAGATAAGAAAATATACACCAGATATCGCCAATATACCATTTTTGCATAAATAGAAAATATCTAGTGTAAAGGCTCTAAATGTCATCATTAACTGGTTTGATAGATAATAAGAATGTGACTACAGATAACTACAAATACATTATGTTCAGAGTTTAAAAACTTGACAATATATAATAAAACACAGTATAAGGTGCAAAACAGAAGGAGAAAGCAAAAACATGTCAATGCTTTTTTTCATATTTAATGTGAAAAAATAATCTGAAAAGGAAAAACTTTAAAAAAGGCTGGAAAATATGTAAGCATAATTAAAGTAGGTCTTTGTTAAAGCTCATAAAGACTCAAGATCAGCATTCAGGCTGATTTGCAGGGAGAAATGCCAGCAGGCAGCTGAAGGATTTGGGTCAAAACTGACTGGAATTTGGAACTTTTTATGTCATTAACCTTAAAAAAAACAGATGTTTACTTAAAGAAATGTAAACCCAACTAACAATTCTACAAACACATTTTCCAGTGGGAACAGTGTTTTTGGGGAATATTTGAGAACCAAGCCTCATTTTAGGAATTTCATCTATCCATCTTCAATAACCTTTCCTTTTGAACAGGTTTGTGAATCCTTCTAGGAAATGTTCTCAAAAAAAAAAATTTACATCAGATATTATTAGTTGTTAGTTGAGATTATTATTAGAATATTTCAGCTATATCTTGTATCGTTTGAATGCAAACTGTTTTTTGAGATTTTTGTAAAATTCCTGAAATATTTTCAATGTCTCTATCTACCTCTTGCAGCCCCCTAACGAATTTCTGGTGTTTTTGTTATTTTTCTATCATGCTTTGCTGTACATTATTTCCCTTCTCTAAGGGGTCATAATTTATAGATAAAATGCTGTGGAAAGTTATGTGCCCTTCTTTCACCCTCTATGGCAGAAGCAGAGACTGGGCACTCAATCGTGGACTTGTTTATCACTCAAGCCAAAGTCACTGAGGTGGTCAGAAAATGGTGGCAAGGCCTTGGGCTGGATGAGATCTGGCCTGAGTACTTTAGGTCTCCGGATATTGTTGGGTTGTCATGACTGACATGCCTCTTAGACTTCATGTGGCAGTTTGGGACAGTGCCCTGCACCAGCAGACTGGGGTGATGGTTCTCCTCCATAAGAAGGCAACTGGAGGCGGTGTTCCAACAAAAGAGGGATCACACTTCAGCCTCCGTGGGAAGGAGAGTGCAGCTGATTGTCGAATCTCGGCTTCAGGAAGACATAGTTGACTCCCTTCTCCAGGTCCACAAAACACATTCTGGGCAAACTCCCATAAACCCTCAAGCACCCAGCATAGGGTGTAGAGCTTGTCCACTGCCAGAACAAAAACCACACTGCTCTTCCTGAAGCCAAGGTCTACAATCAGCCATGCTTCTTGACTGGAAAAAGCAGGCATGTCTCCTATAGGAGAGTTCATGCCTTAAATGGAGGAGTCCAAGTACCTTTGGATCCTGTTTATGAGTAAGGAGAGAATGTACCAGAAGACTGATAGACAGATCAGTGCAACTGTCACTACAATGTGGATCTTGCACCAATCTGTTGTAGTGAAGAGAATTTACCGGTTGGTCTACGTTCCTACCCTAACCTATGATTATGGAATCTGGATTCCTAATCAAAATAAGGAGATCCTGAATACAAGAGGCTTAAATTAACTTTCTTCGGAGGGAAATTGGGCACTCCTTTAGAAATTTGATGAGGAGTTTGATCATCCAAGAGAGGCTTCAAGTAGAGCCACTTCTCCTCCCCATTAAAAGGAGTCAGATGCCCGCTGGACGCCTCCCTCGGGAGGTATTCCAGGTATTCCCATAAGCTGGAGACCCAGGCAGCGGCCCAGGACATGCTGGAGGGACTATGTCTCTTGCCTGGTCTTGGAGCACCTCTGGCTTCCCCCAACATAGCTGGAGGTGGTGTTTGGGGAGAGGGAAGTCTGGAAGTCTCTGTTGAGACTGCTTTCAACTAAGTCCCGGATAAGGGGAAGACGGTAAGTACAAGTATAATATACATGTTAGAAACCTCATAAAAAAAGATCTCTAAGTAGGCACGAATGGAAGAGTTTTATTCACTAAAGACAACATGAGATCTAAAAATGGTATATATTGCGAAAGGAAGAAATGTCATCTATATGTCTATAATGTGCTTTTAATCAGGAGGTAATGTGTTAGGGAAATTTCATGACCTTTTTTTCTCTCTACCACCATATTTGCAAGAATCTCCAATGATATTATGACTTAAATATTTGTGAAGTATTAAAACAATTATGTTAATAAGAAAAAAATATATTTATATTGTAACTGACCTAGCAAAAGGTAAATTTTGACAATATTTACCGGCAGGATGGAAACTTTTGGGAAGTTGTGTAGGGTTTCCCACTCCCGTTTTATATATTCAAGAGAACCGACAAACACAATGTGCTTCAACTCATGGTAGTGGAAGTTGCTTGCTCTCAGGGGCATCACAAAGTTTCGGAGACCAATCAGTGCCGATTTTACATCCCCAAAGATGCACACAACCACATGTCCACTCAGAACAGTCATGGCAGCTTCACTGCGAGTCTGAGAGGGGAAAAAAAAAAAAGAGTTGAGAAATTTGCAACACGGTCATGACACATATGAGCTTTTTCATAAATGCTGGAGCTTTGCTTTTTTTATCAAAACTGCTCCCATGTATAAGTGCAGGAACTTTACAAGTACATAGTACATGACATGTTAAAAAGCTCCTTACAAACAGTTTAAGTGCCGCGTCAACCTTTGATGGTGCTTTGTGACACTAATCTTTCGTAGGAGAGAAGAATTTAGGACGAAAAAAGTGTGTTCATCAAAAGTAGCGGGACTCACCAGGATGACCCTCTCAATGTCTTTAGATGGGCACCAGTGAAACATTCCCGTGGAGTCGTATTTTTTTACATTTTCATCCATGGTCTCGCCCTGCTCATTACCTGGGATGAGGAGCGGGTCGTGTCTAATTGAAGCAGAAGGTTAGAGGGACCAAAACATCAAGAGATTATTACCATGAGTGGCTTTATATTTAATGCTACAATTATCTCAAATGAAAAAAAAAATATTTATTCATCAGTTGTACTTGAAATAAATTCTATTTTCTAGTTATCCCTCCTCTGCGTTCATTGCTGTCAAAGGCCATCTGCAGACATGTCAACAAAACTGCCCTGTCATCAAGCAGAGTGACATCAGCAGCAGCAACCACGCGGAAGGACACACCAAGTTGACTGGCAGGAGCAAGGAGATGCAATTACGCCCCCTTACAGCATAAAGCTTGAGAAGAGAGTGTGCTGGATGGTAAAAGCTCTAACAGACCAGATTTTAAATATTTTAGCAATTTGCCGAACCGTATTTGCTTTCCAAAGTGAGGGGTATTAATGTTTAAACAGACCATGAGGGCTATATAAACAAACTTCCCCAAGCAAGGTGGTTTAGTTTCAATCCATGTTCTACAATGGCCGCTGGAAAGGCCTATGAGCATGGAAAACATGTGGTTGGACAATACGATGAAAAAAATGGTGACTGTCTTAACAAATCTTTCATTTTCCTGAAATGTTATTCAAAATATTTAAATGTATCTTCATAAAGAGGCCACTTTCAGTATTAATACTGTTAGCCAAATGTTTTGGTAAAGCAAACAAAAGCATCTTAAACCATTTTTCTTTACAACATTTTCTAGATTTCTTACATCCTTGTTCTTCTATACAGCCTGCATCATTATTCATTGTGTAAAGTGAGCAGTTTTGTGTAAATTCTGCCTGATTGTGAATTAAAACAATGCTTTAGTTACATTTATTTTAAAAAGGTTAGAGGGAGCTCTACTTTTGCCAGCAGTGTTGTCAAAAAAATCAATATGTTAAGATGGTACTTTAAAATCTTGAATTAATTATTACATTTTTAAAAGCTTTCTTCATAAAATTATGATATTACAATAAAAAATACACTTGATGTGTCAAAACTTTAGTTATTTTTTTCCACTTTTTTAGGCCTGTCACTGATGCTAGCTAGCTAGTACCATAATGTCCTTAAGATACTATTAAAATCCCCATAATCTGATCCAGGTACGATGGTTTGATGTTCAAATAGTGAGTAATCTCCATGTAAAGCAAAAAGAATAAATCATTTTAAGTTTTGACTGAATTTATTCCAGTCAAGTAAAACAAAACAGTTAATGAGCAAATTAAACAGAGGCTCTATTTGTCATCCCCAAAGTCCAAGCATGAAGTTTTTTCTGCATTAACCCCCTAAACCTCAGCATGTCTATATAAATTTACAAAGTTATACAGAATCAGCATGCATCTAACTATATACAAATAATGTCCCTAATCTATCTCTAATAGCATTAGCCTTGTATATTCGAAATTTTCTATAGATTAATGTGAAAATCTGCAGCTGACGGACAACCAAGATACCTACAGAAACCTTGATTTGTCTAAGTTGCTCACACTATAGATTTATAAAATTCATTTTGTCAGATTCGGGACACTACTAAATCTGTCTAAAAATTCAGACAGCAGCCCTCTGTCTTTATCTAAAACCTTTAAAACACTTCAAGTGATACATCCATAAAAGGAGCATGTCTTAAATCCATGTGAGTGCACTAAAAGAATGCCATCTAAAATAACATGTTAAGTATGTATGAAAGTGTCAGCTGAAACTAGCATCCCTCAGGCTGTGAGAGACTGAAGCCAAAAAACTTGCTTTGGGCTCATATACCCTGAGGCAAGAGCTAGATGTCCTTTCTGGAGCAGATGTAGCTAGGGAAGGAAATATATTTTCTGTCACTAGCTACCACTCAGTCAGTTGGCTTTCAATTTAGCAATTTACTTCGAATTTATGAGTGGAAAAATGCTCTACTTTTAAAAAGAGCCAATAATTGTCTCATATTATACGGTATCATAAAAATAAAATTGTTTGCACATGATACTTTTAGATACTTTTTTTAGGATATGCAACACAGTTGTGAAACACACATGAGTCTCTTGATTTAAGTTCATCATTTAATGATAATGTTTAGTAATTTATGTCCCAAGATCTCTATACACTCCTTTTAAACATATACATCTATTGAAGAGAGACTGTACTGCGCCTGTATCTTGACTTTTGCATGCAGGCAATTAATATATTTTAGTAATTTTATCACTGCATGATAGAGCCATAAGTCAGATTTCCTCTAAATACAACTGAGGCACTTAAAATTTGTGGAGAGGCTAATATGTAGTAATTGTTGTTTGCTCAATATCAAAGTTTAGAGAGCGCTTAAAACAAAAAAAATTAGTTAAAGTTAACACCAATAAATTCCTGTTAAAAACCCATAATATTAAATGCAGAAAATACTCATAGACTAATATACCCATTGAACTTCTTAAAAACATGCTTAATTTTTGTATTTGCCAATTTTCAAATATTTACTTTTCATATGAGGTCAATTTTAACCTTTTTCAGTTGAGCAAAGTCTACTGTCTAATGGTTCTTCAAGGCCTTTCAGTTCAAATCTAATGGTTCTATATTTAACAAGCCAAAGGACTAGTTAGCTTTTCACAAATAAATAAGGTTTGTCCCTTGCTGTGCATCTAAATAGAAGAGCTAGCAAAATATAAAAAATGTTATCACCTTTAGTACATATTAAATACTCATGTCTGAATACCTGTACGATATGTATATTTCCACAAAAAGAAAATTGAAAATCATAGACTGCCTTAAATTGTTAGGGAGCATTAGGTTGTTTTTCTCCATGTTTATTTTTTACAGTAAGTAAATCAACAATCGATGGAAGAAACATTACAATAATAAACTAAACAATGTCCAACAATAGTTCAGAATTGTTCCTAAACATCCTATACTTTACCCTAGAAAATATAGCTAACAGCTTAATTTTATGCATCAAAGCTGAAATCGTACAACTATATTTGGCTCCTGTATTTAAATTGCCAAAGGATTAATTAAACCTGAAGCATTACCCTTCTATCAATCATTTTTTATCTAAAATTATCATTATTATCATATCTATTTTGTCATTATATTTATTTTCATTTTATTATCTATTTTATTCACAGTATTTTAATATTGTTGGTGATTTGTGGGATTTTTTTACATTTCTCAACTTAATTAGGACTGTAACTAAAACTGAATTTCTCTGTCTCCCTCCTTAATATTCAGTGCTAAGAACTCAATGGTAACAACCAGATGGTATGGAACTGTTGAGCTATCAAGCACATATAGGACGTGGATTTTTAGACAAAATTGAGACTTTACTTGAACCTTTTCTTGATTTGGAGCCCAGGTGAATACGTTCAACAGTGGATGAACTTGTTCCAATTACAACTGTGTTTTGACTATCTCAAAAGAAAAAAAAACTGATTTTCCATCCTTCCTGTCACAAATTGACATGTTTTGCTCTATCTTTACCATTTGTTTTGGTCTTGGTTTGTCACTAAAAAAATAATTTTAACTTTAAACAAGTCATTAAAGTTTGTATTTGGTGAATACCAAATAAGAACATAAACAAAACAAATGTAATAAAATGGGATAACTTGATGTTCTGATTCAGCAGCAATAAATCTATATCCATTACTCAGTCTGCATATTATCAAATCAGCTTAATCTGATCCTAAATGTAAATCCAAATAGGAGTGAAAGCACTTAGAGGTTTTACACCTTGGTTAAATATTTCATCAAAAGTCAAATGTTGAGCACTCACTCAATGGAGCTGCTGTCACTTTAGTTTGTCCTTGCAGTGATGATTGTTGAAGCTGAGCTCTGCCAGGATAGCTATCGCTCACTGTCAGCCATGACGGGCTGTCACTGTCCGACACTGCCAATTGCTGCGGCAGTGCAGTGGCAGACATGACGTGTATGTCAAGACGCTTCGATGTGACCAAACACGTTTTGACATGCCACAGTTAGATGTGTCTTATGACCCATCAAAGAGGCTGTGCAAGGGGTGTTAATTTCAGTGAGGTCATCACTGCAAAGCTCCAGAAGTAACACGTCTGTGTGCTAGATGTGGAGGCGATTCTGTCTTGTGGAAATAACTTTCGCTCGTTTGTGATGCTGCTGCTGATGTTTTTGCTATCTTTGTAAATCGTAAAGATACCAACTTAGTAATTAAATGTTATTCAATTATTAGTACAAAACACCTAATTCATTGTTACTATAAATCAAAAGAGTCTTGAATAGAGAACAAATGTGAGAGGCAGAGAAGAAGTCCAGACCAAAATCAAATTGATAATCTGTAGCAAGATTTGAGAGTTGATAGATGTTCTCTATCAATCATAATCATTTCTAAGTTTGTCCTACTTAGAAAAAGGGGGAAATAAATTCTGTCTTTTTGTGAAATACTGGTAAAAACATAAAACCATAATAAATGCACTCATACACATGCTTTATTTTTGTCCTTCTAAATCTTACACAAGCACTGAGGGCTGGAAAAGTCTTTGAAAAACCTCCCCGTCATGTATACTGACAAAGGCTTGCTTGAAAAACTCACAGCCAATCTGTTGATCATTACTTATTTACAAGGGCCTCGAGGCCCCAGGTCCTATAAAAACACATTTGATACAGTATATATCCAGATGCGTTTTTTTTTTTTTTCAGCACTTGTTACAATGAGGTATACCTTAGGCCAACACAGCAAATCCCTCTCCAGCGTGTACAGAGCCTGAATGGAAAAACACATCCACCTGTATTGCTGTGGATTAGCTTGGTGAGTAGATGGATTGGTTTGGTGGGTTCATATTTAGCTGATAGCTGTAGCGCTAGAGAAGCCCACTTTTTTGTTTTGTTTGTTTTTATGTTTTTGTTTTTTTTTACTAAAGAATCTGGAAATACCCTGCAGCGATTAAACCTGAGCATCACTTTGAAGCAAATCAAATAGAGGAGAAACAACCACCCTGAAAAACCTGAGGCCTCAGATCAAAGGAAATGTGAACCAATACATATAAATACTTTTATTTATTATAGAACAAAGACCTTTTTCTAACTTTTGCTTATCACCTATCTGCACCTCATCTCATAATGTTGAAAATATGAGCATGTGGACTTAGTTTAAAACTGTTAAACATATGGCAGAAGTCATATTAGTCAATTCTAATATTAAGTGATCTGTCAGGTTTGATAAACTTTCATCTGCACGATAGTATCATCAGTCTGCAGATCCCTCATGCTGCTTTGCTTCCTTATAACATGGCACTTAATGACAATGAGTGCTACCATTATCATTCTGGTAATGGGCTCTTGTTGAATAACAGCGTTATCTTAAATCAAGATCAATAAGCACAGATTTAATTTCATGAGACAAGATAAAAGCAAGGTAGCATTTGAATTCGCCTTTCGTTTGGATGATACATATCATCTGTGGCCTTACGTGCCGAAAAGACCTCAGAGGGATCCGACAATAGATGAATAGCCTTGGGCTATCCATCCTTTAGAGCCTCTCTCCCTGCTAGGTGCTGTCATTAGTGCCAGACCTGTTTAAGTGGAGTTTCTGGGTGTCGCATGAAACCATGTGGCATTTGCAAATCTGAAATGTTTTTTTAAGGAAATAAAGAGGGGTTAAGGGGTTGGATTG
>JAUZNJ010039293.1:0-10785 GCA_034780135.1 Jordanella pulchra | reverse complement strand
CAACTTTTCATATTTTCAATCGAGGATTACAATTTCAAGAGTGAATTAGATGAGTCAAAACTTTTAGGGTGACAATAATGTGCAACTAGAAGAGCTTCATACGAAAATCAAACAAAATAGGAAATGAGCATGAAAATACATAAATATTCTCCAACCTCTTTTGATTTCTCACTTATAGAGAAACTGATAAATCTAGTTTCAAATGGTTAACTTGAAGCCACAGTCTGAGACTACAAAACATCAAAAGGATCCAATTGTAAAAAGTTTTCAGTCAAAGAAAATGATGGAAAAAAAATTCAGAGGACTATATTTACATCTGGCATTAATTAATGCTTAAAGACAACATGAAACGGCAGTGAAATCAGCAAAAGAGAATCTTTCTTTCTTCATAATTTATAAAATGATTAAATAAAGAAAGGAAGGAATGATGATGGTTAAGCAGGAGAGATTGCAAAGATCCTGGCAATAGCACTATAATCTAAAGATACAATTTATGAGCTACGACCTTATGGAACAATGTGTTAATGCCAGCAAAAACAACACAGAACATCACCAAAGGGGCAGAATATCAACACTGAGATGTGGTAGTGACAGTGTTAAGCTGTTATTGATTTATAATTAATAATAATTAATACTGTTATTAATTCCTTGATGGGATTTTTGGTGAAGTTACTTCAGTGCATGACTGGTAAGATTCAAAACGTTTAGGTCTCAACAAGTATAACTATAGAGCTGACAAGCTATATATGTATTTATATACATGTGTATGTTTGTGTGAGTAACAGCATGTACACCTTTCTGGCAAAGCCGAGGACTAATCCTTTAAAAAACTGCTAATGGGACTTTATGTGCCTATGTATGTGTGCACTCTGATTAAATTCCCTATTGTTGTATATTATGTCCTTGGGAGCTTTTCAGAGATTATCTTGGTGAGAATAAAGAGGACTTTGAAATTGGAACAGCTAACATATCCCAGCTGATTGCGTCTTAATTCTACAGAGGCAAATGAACTTGTCTATTGAACATAATGTTCTATCATATTAGTTTACAAAGCCTCTTCAAGAATTTTCCAAGATTGTTAAATAGCAATACATCTACATTTCTTCAACAGCACAGCCTTTGTTGTCTAATTAAACACCTCATAACTTCTGGTATGTAGGTATTTTGCTCAAGGAAATGAGGCATATATAATTGTTGCACAATGCTGCTCTACAGTTCAGTAAATGATTTACCTCACATCTGATAAGTACTGTGTCCCTGGCACTGGTTGAAAACGGAAATATAGTCATATAGTTAAATTGCCTATAAACCAGCAATGATGATAACTGTAGTAAAATTTACATAAGCCTGAGGTTTCATTTTCTGCTGATGTTAAAATCTTGTGTTGAGCAATGTTGCAAAAGTTAATAGCTTACAAATTATATTTTTTGTCTTTTCAGTAAAAGTTAATTATCCACCCCAAACAGTACCTAGAAGTTGGCAGCTTTAGAGATCTTATGTCAAAAGCTGCAGTCTGCATGTTCAAACACATGTGATGAATGCGTTTGTAAGCTTAAATCCAGAACTATTCTTGGACCACTTTTTTTTGGCCCTTGTTGCTCTCAAGGTCTTACGGAGATTTATGCAACAGAAAGAAAGAGGCTCAGGCACCACAAATACCTCTCCCCAGCAGACACACACACACACACCTACACACCTCATAGCTCTCACATTAGCTCTATCAGGTCCCTCCTTTTCCTTGCAGAAGCTGAACAAGCTTCCTCCATAAGCACTTTGCACAACTTCTAATACAAACTGACATCTGGTTCCATTAGTCAGCAGTAGTTTCTTTTTTATCCATTTTATGTTCTCATACATCCATCAAAGCTGAAATGTCCTCTCTTGACTGACTTTGCACGCTCATGTCAGAGCAACTCAGCATCCCCTGGACCACCTCTGTCTTCTCTATCATTTTGTTTGTACACAAATTACAGCGTTTTCTCTCTCCTCTTTCTCTGTAGGTCTGACGTAGTGGTACTCTGCTTCTCTCTGGCTAATCCCAACTCCCTGCGCCATGTTCGCACCATGTGGTTTCCGGAGATCAAGCACTTCTGTCCCCGAACACCCATCATCTTGGTCGGCTGCCAGCTGGATCTGCGCTATGCTGACCTGGATGCAGTTAACCGTGCGAGACGGCCGTTAGCAAAGTGAGACACCTTCTTCATTAAGCATTAACACGTATACTGAGACACAAACTGCAACAACTGTCTTTCTTCCCTCTGTGCTTGTAAATTTCATACTACCTCTGATACTGCATTAAAAACATGTTTAAAGTAATCGAATGAGACCTTAATTAATGTTAGACTTGTCAAAAATTAGACTTATCCTTAAATAAAAGTCATCTACAGTGGCTCTTAGAGGTGTATACATCCCAGCTAAATGTATCCAGTTTCATAGTGAAAAAAACGATAAATAAACTTTTAACTAATTTTAAACACAGTTTAAAAGCAAAGCAGCTGCAGTAGCCCAGTTGTTTTACAACTTAACTAGCACATCTACTATAAGTTATATCTATTAAGATGAAGTGAAGTTTACCTCTACAAGTTGGTTCTACCTGAGTTGTCTACATTTGAATGCCTCAGTTACAGAGTTTGCAGATAGGTTATAAGAGGCAAGAGGGGTTTGATTGTCCAGAGATATTGTGCAAAAATATCAATCAACCTGATATGTTGTCTATTTATCAAGAATAGGGTTTGAAGGTACAGCATGTATTTTGTTTTAGAATGGCTTATTTTTTAAATGTTAGGTGTCACTGTGTACTTACGGTAGAATATGAGTCAGATAATCTGTAAAAAAAAAATCAAGCTCCTACAGCTCCTCCCAGTGGTCCTTAGAAAAAAAAAATCACTCTATGAATGACATTCATGCTGAGTGTTTTTTGTTGAGTGTGCAGTGTTCTATGCACAAATATGTGCACAAGCTTGCTTAGCTTTACATAGTTGGTACTGTTGCTAAACTAAACAAATACATGTATGGTTTTACTTTTCATGTATACCTCCCAGGCCCATCAAACCAACAGACATCCTTCCTCCAGAGAGAGGCCATGAGGTGGCAAAAGAGCTTGGAATTCCTTACTACGAGACAAGCATTGTAGCTCAATTCGGAGTTAAAGATGTCTTTGATAATGCCATCCGTGCAGCCCTCATTTCCCGTCGGCACCTGCAGTTCTGGAAGTCCCATCTGAAAAAGGTCCAGAGACCCCTTCTCCAGGCACCGTTCCTGCCCCCTCGACCACCGCGCCCCATCGTGGGCATCCCAGACCCACCGCCCACTGATGGCAAAGACCCTGACTCCCTTTTCTGTCAGCCTCTCTGTGCAGATGTTCTTTTTCTTTTGCAAAGTGGCTTGACTCGTGTCTTTGCGCACAAGGTCTACCTGGCTACGTCCTGCTCCAAGTTCTACGACCTTTTCACCCTTGATCTTGGCGGGTTGAGTTTTGGGGAAATGAGAGAAGAAGAGAACAGCAAGGAAAACACAGAAAGTGGGGAGGAAGATGAGCAGAGCAGGAGAGGAGCCAAAGAGCAAGCTGGGCGCACTAAGAGCCTGGACATTGATAAAGAGGGTGTAGATGGAGGAGTGCGGGGCCTGAATCGACCTGAGCTGCTCCAGCAAGGCTCTTTGAGGACTTCACAGAGTGATAATGCTCTTCCCTCTCGGGCACAGTATTCAATGGGAGCAATGGGGACAGGCCGAGCCCTTTCTGGATGGGGTAGAGGGTTCCTCAGTGTGTGTTTGGAGCATGTTGACGATCCCATGACTGGACGGCCTCGTCTCATGACAGTGGTTGCCATGGATGCACTGATACAAGAGGAACCATTTAAGGTATCATTTTAAAATGGCTGTTATTTACGGCTCTGTCAAAAAAAGTTGTCTTTCTATTTCTATTTCAGTTTCATGTTTTTTGCTTTTTAAGAATTTTTTTCAGATTCTCAAACTGCTTTTAATATTGGACATTGATAAATTCAAAATCTCTTTAGATGTTTTTCCGGATTATTTTCTTGATGAGTTGTCAATGGGCTTTTGAATGACTCTCAGTAGGCTTGCCCATCCTTGGAAGGTTTACCACCGCTCAGTGGTTTCTCTTCTCGGACATAATGACTCTCTGAACAGTTTTCTGGTTTCACAGAGAAGTTACTTTGTATCTAAAAAATACAAAGACTAAAAGATGCCACTCACCTTATTTCCTGCTTTTGAGGCCATAATGTGTTGCTTTTTTGATCTTGTAGCTTTTTTTCATATTTTCAGAATGATTCTACAGCTTTAGCAGTAATCAGGCCATAAAGTAATTTTTATAGTTAATAAAAGTACTTTTTTAACATTTACTCTTCTTTCCTTAATAACAGAAATCACCAGAATCATCACAAAACTGCAGTTATAGTAAATACCCTTTTGTATTTGCTGAAATCATCTTTGTCCTATATAAAAATTGATATTTATGTAGGACAGATATAGAATAAGTGAGAGAAGTGTGTATTTTTCAAAGGTCGGGACTGTGCAATAAACTCCCGTTATGTTTCACTGTATTTGACCTCCGTTTTGCTGTATTTCCAGGCAGTGCTTCAGTACCTCTACACAGGAAGTCTGGATGAGAGCCGAGGGGATCTGATGCAGGTGGCCACCATTGCGGAGCTGCTTGAGGTGTTCGATCTTCGGATGATGGTGGCCAATGTTCTAAACAGAGAGAGCTTCATGAATCAGGAGATCACAAAGGCCTTCCATGTTCGCAGAGCCAATCGCATCAAAGAGTGCCTCAATAAAGGGACCTTTGCTGGTATGACACAATGTCAGCCATTGAGCATTCAAATATTTTATATAGCGTCTATGTCTTTCAGATATTGATGTACAGTGTCTGCAAAGAAAGGAAGATGTTTTTCTTTTTACAGGGTTGTTATATATACAATGGGTGTAGAGATTATGAAAGATTAAATTGAGAATATCAGAAAAACAGGGAAAATGTTGGTTGATTCTTACAATTTCTCCCAGGTTAGGGTTAATATTTATTTTTTTCATATCCTACAAAAAATTTCACAGACTTCTTTCAAAGTTATCATTTGACTTGATGACTGCCTGCTTTGTCGCTCTGCCTTTTTTATGTTCATCCTATATGCTGTATTGACTGTGTAGTGTGGTCTCTCCCTTTAGTGTTGTCTTTGTGTCAGTTGTTCACCTCTCTGAACAAAACTTGAATTTCCTTCTCTCTGTGATGTCTCTGTGATCAGGCTTATTGTTGTTTTCTTGAAGCTCATATGAGTTTTGATTAAGTAAATTAACAAAAACCATATAAAGTAAGTAATAAAAATATTAACACACTAGGAAATCAATTTGTTTTTCGCCCTATCAGCTCACTTTAACAGAGACCCTAGGTGTGCTGTACTGCTCACCACCCTGCATCTACTTTCCTTCCCGCACATTTAGTTGAAAGCTGTTCCGTCTCCCCGTCAATTTATCTCTCTGTCTGTCTACCTGTGTTATGTCTCTGTGTGTCTGTCTGGCCCTCTTGCTGCCTGTTTGCGTGTCTGGACGTCCGTCTTGTCTGTCTTTTCCTTTCTGTAGTTTGGGCTTCTGTGGCATTCCACCAGATGAACGATCTTTTCCCACCCCGGTTTCAGATGTGGTGTTCCGACTGGATGACGGCTGCCTCCCGGCCCACAAGCCCCTGCTCATCTCCAGCTGTGACTGGATGGCAGCCATGTTCCGTGGCTCCTTCATGGAAAGCTACATCGAGGAGGTGAGTTTGTCCACATAAGACAGAGGGATATAGGCACATTTAAGCTTATAGATTGGGTTCAAATTCCAGATTATAAATCCTGGTATATTGGGAAAACATGAAGCCAGGATTACCCCAGAAAAACCTTACAGTTTCTCTGAACTTAACCTAATTTGGAAAAACTCCTTATCTCTAATAAGATGTTGAAGTATTTCTACTGCTATATAGTACATTGCTGTTAAAATGAATTTTAGTGGCTGATTTATAAAGGTTTACTTTTTACTTTAACTACTACTTGCTTCAGTGTTGCTGCTTCCTGCAAAAGATATAAAAGTAAAAAGAAAATTGTAAAGTTAAAGTTGTCTACATGCATATAAAGTCATTTTGAACCTATTCATCTTTACTTTTAGCTGTACAGTACTTATTCTTATTTGCAAACACAGCATTTGAATGTGTTCATTCTTTCACTATCAACCCAGGGGTGCCTCCCATAGGCTGTTGAGAAAGAGGAGAAAATAAAAAAAAGCTTTAAGCTCTCAAAAATAAAAGTTGTTATTCTTAGTTATGTGATGGGCTGGTGACCTGTCCAGGGTGCACCCCGCCTTTCACCCACAGGCTGCTGGAAATAGGAACCAGCCCCATGACCCTGATAGAGTATTCAGGAGAAGATGGATGGTTTCTTAGTTATAAAACTATATTAAAAAGATTTTTTCACTGTTTTATAAAGATACTAAACTCTGGTAAATGTGTGACGGTTCCAATACTGAAGATAGTTTAATTTATATCAAAAAATAGATGGGAATTTGTTCAGGACTGCAGCTAACAATAAATCCAAACATTATTTTTTGTGTATATTTATTACAGCTGTAATGTGAAACAGGCATAAGATCCATCAAAACTCTGGAGAAATATAGCATAAACAATAGTTAAACAAATGGAGCAAGATGTCTGGCTTATTTGTTTCAAAGCTAAAGTCTGTTAATGATCAAGTCATTTTTGGTTCCCGCAGAATTGAAATGATTTTAAACCCTAAACGTTTTAGTTACACTGACCCCATTTGTCTGTTTGTGTTTAAAGTCTTAGTAAAATGTATGAATATATATATTATATCAAGCTACTAGATGACATAATTACAGTTTTTAGGGATCAGTTCGTGCCTGCATGGATACTCCCTCCGTGTGTCCCTGTGTTGTTCAATTAAGAACTGGCAATGCATCCAAGGCATACCCCACCTCTCACCCAGTGACCCGTAGAGATACTGGAAATACCAACCATGTGATCCTGTAAGGATAAACAGGTGTAGACAATATATTAATGGAAGCATAAAATTAGCTTGCAAAAATTAAACAATTACAAATTATTCACACTCTACCAGTAGATAGCTCCACCAAGTACAGGTCAATTTAAAAAACTCACTAGCTGCCTTACGATAGGAGTAAAACTATTTAATATATCAGTTTTAGTGAAAATCGAGGAGTAGTATAGAATACCCCCAGAAAACTTCCCTAGTTTGTGCAAAACGTTTTGAAACGTTCCTTAAATCACAAAGAGGTATACATCTGACAATGATTCTGACTAATTCAGAACTTGTTCAGAATAAGCCTCGCTATCAGACTGACCTACTAATCGTTGTTTGACACACGGGTGCGGTGGTGTGGTTAAAAGTCTTCAAATAACCACATACATGAAAGACTCTGACACATAACCAGAATTCACAGACTTAAGAACTTAAGATTAAAAGCCTCTCCATACATCAGATGCCCTGTCAGTCTTTGAATCACTTCCCAACCTTTTAGTACTGTTTTTTTGTTTGAGGTGCAACATTTCTTTGTTGAAACATGTGTTACCATGAAGATTAAACAAGCAAGATTCACACATATAAACACATGCAGAGAAATGTTTCAGGACTTCCCATTGTTCTTTCAGCCAACATTCTGTACCTCAGTAAAAACCACAGCTACTGATATGACTGACGAATTGCTACCTTGGGCCTCATTTGTTCACTGGTGCTTTTGTTTGCAGGTCCTGTTTCCTGTGTTAAGTGTCAAACTGTTGGGTTGATAAACGTGAGCTCTGTTATGAAATGTTGAGAAATTTGCACGAAGGCTCCCAAATGATAATGGCATTTTGACTTGACCTAACCTGATCTGACACAACTATAAAGGCTGTCTTTAATGTGAATATCTTCTGGCTCTGTTACACAACCAGAACCTTCAATGTCGTTTTAAAGTAAATGGAGTTTAAGTTTAAATTCTGATGGAATCCCTGCTAACAGACACTAATCAACAATAAAGCAACAATAGTTTTGTTTTTATTTCATTATTTATTTTCTGGATGGTGCTGTAGTCATGGACTTAAGTGCTAAACAAACCATAGTTCAGTATTCTAAATTCCAAATTTAGGACACATATCCAATTATTATTAGCACTGTCTTTGATTACCATGATTGTGACACATCTGGTTCTTGAGACAATACAGTATATAATATTTTTTTCTTAGAATAAGAAAGGATTTTATCCATATTAGAAAAAAGTAGGTGTCACCACTTTTGGATTTGTGGATTATAAATGGTTTTAAAGATTTGACATCAAATAAGAAAATTAAAATACATCTTTGACCAGTGGCATAGTTAAAAAATGGGGGGTCCGAGGTGAGAGCAGGCATGAGGCCCTCTGAAAGAAGAAGACATTTTAGGAGTGAATTGGCAAGAATTAGGCAATACGATAAGTATTACAATAAATATGTCATTATACAATTTATCCTGACGTATCTCGATACTGTAAAAAAGACTATATTGTGAATTCTACAGTAATATGGTTCATTATTTATCGCTGGTGTGGCACTACAGGGTGTGTATTTTGGTAGCTATGTATTTCTAAGATCTTGCTCTGTGTAAATCCCCAAGAACAGTGATTAGAGAGTGGGTGTTTTCCTGCACATCTGTTATCAGCTCAGTAAAATGTTTTTCAGCTTCCAAAGTGTAGACTTGCATTGGGATGTAAACACTGGCCAAAACAAATATAGATAAAATGATTCACAGAATTAAAAATGACTCAGACAAGACTGTCTGATGTATAGGATTTGCTACCTGGTGAACATGACTGTAATATAGCAGCAGCAGAGTACTGTGTGCATTTTTAAAAACACACTTTTGATCAAGCATAGTTCTCCAGCTATCCTCAGCCCCAGCTAGCAGGTCATTCTCATTTTTAAATGTTTTAAAATTTTGCAAGTAGCAAACTAATAAAAGTGTCATTCTGAAGGAGCAAAATACCATTTGTACTAATTATGGCTTCTATTCATAAATGTCACTATGTCTGAGTCCGTTCATCAATGCAACGGGTGGCTTAGCTGGAGTTTAACCTCTAGAAACCTCCAACAAGCGGTCTTAACATCGTGACATTCTCTTAATTGCTTATGAAAGTGGAGACTGTAAAGTGCCACAGTGGGTAGGTTCAAAAGGATCCTGGAGGGGATCAGGTCATCTCTATCATAATGGTTTACCTTCCTTCCGTCCTCCTGGGGCTTACGCTTCATTAGCTGCTGATGAATTCATATGTCATGTGTACAGCACCCTTTATAGAGGAATGTGGAGTATATAACGACCCAACATGGACCAGGCCACACTGAAAGTCAGTGTGACATCCTTTAGTTATTTTTGTATAAATGAGCCTGGTGCGGTCGCCCTGTGGTGGGTTGGTGACCTGTCCAGGGTAACCTCTGCCTTTCACCCAAAGATGGTTGAAGATGAGCACCAGCCCCTGGTGACGTTGATGAACAAGCTGGTGTAGAAAATGGATGGATGTAGTCTGGTGTGGCAATAAACATTTAAATTAGCCTCCTTTAAAACTGAAAATATGTTAAACTGCATTTATGCACATGTGTTGAGTCATGTTAAGGGACTTCAGAATAAATCACAATGTTAACATGTACTTAAAAATGTAACTTTTTCAAATAGCTCCCAGTGAAATGCACCATTTTGACAGCTCTCATCCATGTTTCCTTTAAAATCTACCTCTAGAATACTTAACTGCATTATTCTACACAATGTTAGAGTTTTCCCTTCATCTTGTCTCCCTGTAATCATATCCTAGGTATCGATTCCAAACACCAGTACAGCATGCATGCGTGGGGTGCTTGAGTTCTTATACTGTGGTCTCCTGACACCGTGTCCGGGATTGGAACCAATGGAACTGATCATTGTGGCTAATCGTCTCTGTTTGCCACGACTTGTTGCCCTCACTGGTAAGGACTTATAGCGTAAACACTACAAACACAGCAGACTAATGCCCAATTTCTTCAATACCTCCTGCAAACTCAATGTAACAGAGAAGCTTATTTCTATATATTTAGCTCTGATACAGTCTGACACAAAGGACTACAGAATGACATGTCAATGGTGCACGCAAACCCTTGGACTGATGATTCTGTTCATTCTGGGCCTCTTTAGAACAGCATGCTGTGGATGAGCTACTTCAGCTGGCAGCAAAAGGAGTGGACATCGATGGGCAGGTGTTAGCTTATCTTGAAGTTGCACAGGTGTGTTTTTTCATCTTCTGTGCTTTGACTTAAAAACACATTCTTAATTATGTATTTTGTGTACACAGATCTGTTTAACTAAGTTAATACAGTAGTAGTTGTGGTAATTTATGGTGATTCAGTTTGTAGGCATTTCACATATATTTAGTGTTTTGTTTGACTTTTGTTCTCAACATTAGTAGACCAGTTTTTTGTTTTTGTTTTTTACCACAGTTCCACAATGCCAAACAGCTCTCTGCTTGGTGTCTTCATCACATCTGCACAAATTATAACAGCATCTGTCGCAAGTTTCCCAAAGACATGAAAGCTATGTCTCCAGGTATGCTGTGACCTCCTTGTATCTCCTCGCCCTAAAGCCTGATTCACTAAAGCCATTATTTTCTTTTTGCTGTCACGTTGCAGTTTTGTTGTCAACCAAAGTGTAGAATTTTCTCCACATTCAGGAACTGCATTGGCCTCTTTCCATATAAACCAGCCAAAAAAAAAACAAAAAACAATAT
>JAUZNJ010039292.1:0-10785 GCA_034780135.1 Jordanella pulchra | reverse complement strand
ACTTAACCTTTGGCTTGGTCTACTGGTAACTGGGCTTGTGGCACGTTAAGGTGTTTTCATCTTATCAAAGACCTGCAGCTTAAGTTAGTGTTTAGAAATAAGCACATTTCTTTGGAATTTCTGTAAACAATAAGTAGAAATATTAAGTTTTATCTCTAATAGTTCATGTAGAGTTTAAGGTTAACAAACTCATTCAGTGCCAAGGAAAACTGGACAGTAAATTTTTTTTTTTATTATGTGAAATCTGCAACATATTTAGAAAATTGCATGTTCTCCCTGCTCTTTACCAACTTCACAATCAATCTTTTCTGTAATAAGGGTACCTAAAGCCTCAAAACATCTCAAAATGGGAATAATTAGTATTCAATGCAGTTGGCAAAGGCTTTGCGGTGGTAAGAGGAATGTTGACTACAATCAGAAGCTTTATTATACATTTTCACACCAATCTGTCTCTGCTGCCAGCTTCTTAAAGATTGGAGCAGCATGACAGATGCAGATAAGGACCAATCCGAACAAGCCTCACAGCCTCTCAAATACGATTGCATTTTTCTTCCAGCATTTTCATTTGTATAGCTCTCAGCCCATTCTGTTTGCTTTTGTTTGGAACTGGGATGCAAACAAGGTAAACATAAATGTAAAAAACCCAACAAGGACTTGGTCTCTTGTTTCTACTCTGAGAAATCTGTTTCAAACTATTCTAAAACCGTGTGGAGCCTTTTGGAAGAGTCAAACTAGGACTGGCTTGTTCAAGAACGTTGGTAAATTGTCAAACATCTTTACTACTCATAAATACAGAAAAGGGATTTCTTAGTTTTAATGTAACAACCAAAAATTTTGTTTAATTATCATCCTGTTCTTCATTCATTCTTCCATATATTCATTCATTCTTTTATCTTTTACCAATGAAGGCTCCCACTTCAAACCTGACCATTCCAGAAAGGAAAGCTCTGACAGCCCTCCAAAGACATCATCATACTACCAGTGGACAGGGCAAGATGCCCAGTTGCACTCAACACATCCGAATACCATTCCAAAATTCAAACCCTCCTCAATGACACAGTTCCCTGGATCTACGGCATATCAAAAATAAAAAAAGAAGGAGCTCCACTCAGGACCATCTATAGCACCATCAACTCTGTTACTTACAACATTGCTAAACATCTTGCGTCTATCCTTGCTCCTTTGGGGAGCAACACACCACATCACATCTCTAACTCACAGGAATTCTCCAATGAAACCATGGTCTCCTATGATGTCACATTTCTTTTTTACCTGCATCCCCACCACAGAAGCAGTTGCTACAGTAATCTTTCTACTGGCAGAACCATGTATGTGCAATGGGCTCTCCTGTGTCTCCCATAGTAGCAAATGTATACGTGGAAGAAGCGGATAGCAGAGCTCTACACTCATACACGGGCACCAAACCTAGTCACTGGTTTAGATACGTAGATGGGAAATGGGTCAAAATAAAAACCAAGGACATAAACACCTTTACAGACCAGATCAATGCAATAGACAGAAACACCAAGTTCGCCCTGGAAGGTATGAAAGATGGCAGTTTTGCCTTCCTGGACTGAACGGTTCACATAATGGAAGACAGACAAGTTAACATAGAAGTCTACAGGAAACCCACACACTCCAACCAGTACCTCCGTTTGGACTCACACCACCCACTGGAACACAAAATTGGTGTCATCTAAACCTTCCAGACACAAGCAAAAACCATTCCCACCACCAACAGAAGGAAGATAAAACAATAGGGACATACTGTATCAGGACAGCCTTGAAGAACTGTGGCTAGCCCAGATGGGCTTTCTTAAAAACCAACAAGAAGAAGCCTGCTGATATATGATGCTGGAGTCTTCGAAAAACTAAGGAGGATCTTTGACCAACACCAGATGAGAACTTCAAACCCGGTAACTCCCTGAGACAAAAACTGATTCATCCCAAAGATAAGACACCCAGAAACAAGACTGACAATGTGGTTTATGCTATTCAGTGTAGTGCAAAATGCAAACACATGTACATTGGAGAGACCAAGCAACCTCTGCACAGGAGCATGACTCAACACAGGATGGCTAACTCCACAGGACAGGATTCAGCTCTCCACATACACCTGAAGACCAAAGGACATTCGTATTCTAGCCAAAGAAAGACAGATGAATTGAGAGGGGGGTTAAAGAAGCCATTTTTGTTAACCTGGAAAAACCATCCGCTATCAGAGGAGGTGGCCTCCGACATAACTTGTCACCGACATACAAAGCACTTTAGGAACCATACCAAAGAGATTTACCTCCTACCTCCTGAGCCACCTTTTGTTTCTTTTCTTCCCCTCCCCTAATTCTTTTCTTACACCTACAGTATATTAATCTCACTGCTCCCCCCCATCACTTAGAACTTAAGAAGCCTCTTGGATGAGAGGCGAAATGTCTTCTAGAAAACTTCATGTCCAGTTGCCTGAATTGAACTTTCAAAGCTTGACCTGGATGACTGAGAATCTCCACAGATATTTTATCCTCTATCAGTTTTCCATTACTTTGTTCTGGTGTCTATATTCAGCAGGATATGGATTAAAGATGGGGTATTCCCTTAACAGGTCAGCAGTATATCGGAGGGCAATACAAAGACTCACTCTGAATACCTCAAATTGTAGCTCTTATCTCTTTTTCCAGGCTACTGTCCTGTTACCTTCAACAAGATCACCACTAAGGATTTTATACACTGTAAGAAAGGTCTGGAGTGCCGTGCTTAATCTGGATAGCCCTAAGCTTTAAAAACGTTATTACAGAAAGGATAAGCACCTGAATGATCCAGATCAAATTGGGACTAAGGTAAATATGAAAAGCACAACAAAAAAGTTAAACTACACAAATTTAGAGAATGGCTGAAGTTCCCCTTTATAAAACCCAAATATACAAAGGTGTGTTCATTAGCATGTATCACACAGAGTACATTCAATTAAAGATTGTATATTTGTTAACTCCATAAGGGTGTACCTGTCAGGTAAAGGATCCTGGGGAAACCATACAGCTTTTACTGGTAGATAGACACATCAGGAGAACCCTATGCTAACCGTGTTCATCATCTGTTTATTCAGTTTTATCATCTTGTGCAAAAACTGAGAAATCAGATAAAGATTGTTGTCAGAAAAAACAGAAGGCCGAGTTTTTAAAAACTGGCCAAAATTCTAATATGATGCATTTCTTGTAGTGGTGGGCAGATTGCACCAAAATATGGATCATATAAATACCAAGTTTGTATTGGTATTGGATTGATACCACCATGGTCAGACAGAGTAGTTTCAGAATCACTTTTTTATGCACCTTTGCAACAGCCGGCTTGTCTTTCTGTCTCAACCCTAAGTGGGAGGAGGCACAACCATACCGCTGTTATGCTTCCACTCGTTATGTAACCAATGAAATCATGTATAAACTTCATCCAAATGTTTGACATAGAAAAAAACAAAAACACATTTAACAGTCAGAATTTAGATGATATGTTATGAAGATTTTAAGATTATTTGATGTGATGATATCAAAACTCAATGCGAAAAGTATTGGCATTGATGTCACCTATAGTTACTATTTACCAGGTATCGTATCAATACCAAAATAAGCAGTATTGATCACCTCTACCCCCTAATAAAACATTCTAGGTTTTTAAATGCATATACTCATGTTATACGCTTTTAGAAAAAAGAAAACAAAATCAAGTTGATTATGATAAAATAAGCTATATATTCCAATCATCAGTCCTAAAAGTTTTATTCCTCCTGAAATCAAACAACTTCTTGCCCCTTTTTTACAATTGATCTTGGAGTTTTCTTATATGCGCTGGAGGTTTCACACTCACCCCTCTCTATTACTTTAATTTTTTTATAAAACTAATTTTACACATGTGCAGTGGGTTAGACCCGTTCAAATGATATTGTCATGGTAAATATACACAGAAAGCCTATATATTTATTAACAAACGGAGTTAATACTACGGCAGCAGGACGCCGTACTTTGTAATAAGAATGAATGCAAACAGAGTGAGTTCCTGCTGTTTAAATTTATAAAATGTCAAATAATGTGACTTTGTAACTTTTAGGTAAAGAAAGCTAAAATCAGGAAATAAACAAAAAAAATAACCAGCAGCTCCATCAATCTACAAATAAACAGTTAGATCTATTTGTTAATTCTGTGCCTTTAATATCTCTATTTCATGTTCTTTATAATTCTATATTATTGTGACACAACACTTTAATGCTTATGTTTTATTTTCTCTTTATATTTTCTTTGATGTCCTGTATAGTACTTGCCTGGTGCATAATGTTAGATCTACAAATAAACTTACCTTTCCTAACTAAGAGATTGTGATTCTTCCTCTTTTGTTTTCTGAAATTTTATAACAAAGTAAACAGTTTTTTGTATGAAAACATCCAAAGAAGTTAATTTTTGAAAGGACTAACCTTTTAACATTTAGACTCTATTCCCATTAATGTTTAAGGCAAAAAAAGGTAAGGCAAGGCAAGTTTATTTGTAGCCCAATTCAGTACACGGACAATTCAAAGTGCTTTACATGACATAGACAACAGAATAGAAAAAAAGTAAAAGCAAACATTAAAAACACGCCTAAACAGATATAACAGTTGGACAACAACCTCAAACTAAAAAATACCTTAGTTAATAGTTTACCTTCAACAGTCAAAAGCTGCTCTAAACAAATGGGTTATTAGACCATAATAATCTCCATAGAAACTAAAACAAGACCTTTCCCTGTTCCTCTCTATAAAGACAGATTACCATAGGTGTGAATCGTTGCATATTAGGGTGCAGAGGACATTTCATTATCTCATACGAACTCAACTTTTGATGGCTCAGAGGAATCAATACTATATAGGTCTATTAAAGATCCTAGTGTTGCTGTAGCCTGAAGATCCTAGCTCTGGAAATTCTCCTGATCTTATTATGGGCTCACAGTGCACCAAGACATATTGTGTGCTTGAGCTGTTGTTATTGCTGAGCTGAGGGTATTTCTGTTTCAGAAAGCTCTTCCCAATTTGCTCACAGAGGATAGATCACTTATGACCTCTTTTTAAGACTGCACTCCAAGCCCAGTGATACGTTCCCTGTGGAGCTTTGCCAAAGTCTTTAGCTTAATGAGAAAAACTGATCAACAAAGCCAATCTGGATGTTTCAGCGGAAAATGTGAAGATACAGCAATTAGCAATGGATTTCAGCAGGATTTTAAAACTGGGATAAGTAGAGCCTTGAAACAAGTCAATAGATTAACATTTTTTAACCTCTCAGATTTGTTCTCATTTTGTCTTTTTTCATCTGTCGCTCCATTTTTCTGTTTTGATTTCTCCGTCTACCTCCTTTGAAATAACCTCAATGGTTAATGATCTGCCATGACCTCAGTGATCTTTAATTGAATAATAAATGAGCAGATCTTATCCCAGACTCGTTCCCAGCAGACTGAACAGAAATACACAGCACCAAAAAAGCACAGTCAATCGCACAACACAAATAGCAAGGTCATGTGATTGGAAGTCAGGATTGCCAATATATTTAAAGTGCAGTCAGTTTAGCCTTAGACCGAATTACAAGTTGCTAAAACTTAACCAAATTCAATTGATTTTTCCCAAAAAAATGTTCAATTAAAGTCCCTACCTTTGGACGAAGTAAGAATCCTGTATTCTGCCATCTAAGATCACCTGATTGGGCAGATCAGGTTGTCAGACGCATTGATACAGCCAGCACATTTTGCCAACCTCACACTTTGTGTCAAGGCCAAAATACAACTCTACAAGCTCCCCTACACTGTCATATGGGCTCTGTGGAGGAACAGTTCTACTGGCTGAATAGAGGGTCCTTGTAGAACCAGACTGACAAAATTGAGTAATCAGGGGAGCAGATTGGATTGCATAAACAACCCAGACAGTAAAGCTGTATTCACTGCTCTCTGAAGCTCAGAGAAGATCACTGTTTCACTTTATTTGTTTTCCGTACTCATGAAGCTCCTATCATGAGTAAATACACTATTCAATAAAATATTTTATTGATTGTCTGGGTCCTAGTCTCCTTGCTTGCTATCTATGCACAAAAATGTGGTATTTTTGCCCTGCGACAGACAGGGGACATGTCCAGAGTAAACAGTCTGCCCATAGACTGCTGGAGATAGGTACTGGCCTTACCGTGACCCTGATGGAATAAGTGGGAGATGATGGACAGATAGATAGATGGACGGATGTGGTGTTTCTGGTAAAATCTGAATGGTTTACGTTGCAATTCAGAGGTTTTACTCCTCTTAGCAGATGTGTTTTACTTTGCCACCATGCTTCTCTTCCTGTGCGACTCCTGAATTTCCCATCAAATGCTGCATTGGTCCAACTAAAGCAGACCCTGGTCTGTTTTAGTTGGACCATTTGATACACAGGAATAGTTCTGGAAAATCATAAGCTGTCCACACCAGTCCATTTATTTTAACCAGATCCAACTACTATAACCTCATAATTTCTGCTTTATCATCAGAGGTTCGAACCAACCTGAGAAAGTAAACTGCCTGTGATTGGCTACCTTTTAGAAAATGTTTGTTTTCTTCCTGCTTGTAGCTAGTAACATTAGCAAAGCATCTTCAGGCTACTAGCTGCTCACTTTAAAGTGTTGAATTCTTACTTCATATCCAACTGCCATCTCTTTAAAATATTGAGAGCCTTATGGTACTGAATCTGCAAGCATTATCACTAGGAATTTATGTGGAGAGTAGTTTGTACAGTATGTATGTGTTTTAAATAAAAGTGTTGGTATTAGTAACTGTCACACATGTGCACTTTTGGCTTTTAGATGTTTAAAGTCTGACTTCAAACATCTACAGCAGGTAAGTTAACAGATCTACAGAGCCTCAAATCATTCAAAGAGTCTGAATGATCTCTTAATGCAATTTAATTGATTAAATACACAAATACCAGGCTTATACAAAACTGTACGTGTCTTCATTTATTACTCCCAAGTGTTTTCTGTGTTTCACCTACAGGGAGAAAAATGGGCCTTTTGTGTACAACATAACTTCTGTTGTCCTTTGAAAGAATCAAGATCCACTGTCTGAGTAAACTAAGACCTAAAATCCACAGTAAATCCTTCCTAAAGCCCAGTACCAATGCCTTGCTTAACTCCCTGGTGAAGTAGGGTTACCAAGAAGAGCAACATGAACATGTGCATGAAAAGAGAAATGTGGGAATGCTTCTGAAAGAGGAATCTGATGGGCTAACCAGGTCTAAATGAAAATGTCTTTACTGAATTTAGAGAGGATGTAGGCATAATAAAAATCCACTTTTCAGATGTTTTTTCTGGGTTACAAAAAGATATGAACTGCCCAAAGTGAAAAAGTTTTAAAAAATCTCAATAGACATCCAAGTTCTGTTTTAACAGAGTTTATGTTTTGACAAAGATACTCCATTTTTTACAAGATGACAGAGCCTTTCAAAGTATATGAAGAGCTAATTGCCTCCTATATCTAGACTGCCATCAAGCATATAAACAAAATGCCTATCTTTGTATGGAGAAATTTAAACCCACCTTTTATTAGTGAATTGTTTCAATTGAAGCTGATTTTAGGATCTTCTTGTCTGCATCGAAAGGCAAAAGTCATGTTGCAGCATCTCAGTTTGACTGAAGCCTTAAGATTATCTAGTTGAAGTCCAAAACCATTATTTTTTTTAACTATTCTTAAGTAAAGCTTCGTTTTGTGATTTTGATGCTCAGTTGATTTTTCTCTAATTTTTCAATCTGTAAGAATCTCTATAGATTATGTCTTTCTAGAACCTAGACTGGAAGGAGCAGAGCATCATCTTATGAAGGAGAATAAGGCTTTGTACTGCATTTCAAAAGTGCTGCATCACAGTCTACTGCAGACATCTCCGATGCACCTCATAGTAATATCGTACAAACTACAGAAATATGTTTTTTTCATCTATAAACCAGATATATTCTTACCAAGAAAACTACTTGAAATTCTCTGCATGGAAATAAACAGAAGCATAGATAAAATGCAGCCTTGAAGAAGTCCAGCAACTAGGCTCTGATTACTCCACTACTCCCACATCACCACACCAGCAAAACAGAATACATTTAGATTACATCTAGTTAGACTTTCTACAATGCAGGGCCTTACAGAAGTATTCACAAAGTTGGGGTCAGATCCCCTTTGGGGTCAATAAACACTAATAAGGGGGCTGCATGATGGTTTACACAACACTATATATGATAGTCACACAAATTAAATTTAATGCACCATTAAACACAAAGATACTGGGGGTGTGAAATAACAAGAATGTGGCGATACGATACATATCACAATACATGCGTAAGCTTTCTCGATTTCTCCCAACATATAGCAGTGCATTAGCAAAAACGATATGTTCCTTGGGCAGCCATGTTCTGACATATTTAACTGTGATTCGATCAAATAAACCGACACCAGGTTGTGGATAGTCATTAAGAATGATCAAATTATTTGTTATTTCACTTACTCTCTACAGGAAAAAAAGAAATCATTTGGTATGTATTTGTAGCATGCACAGCACCCTCCCTCCCTTTTTATGGTTAAGGAAGCGGAATTTCACAACAATAAAAAGGTTCAGCAAAGGAAACGGAAGTAACTGATTACGATGCTAGTTCAGAGAAATATCACAATTTAATTTAATTGGCAACAAAACAAGTCTTAGGATTTACAACAATATGAAGAGAATTATGTGCCATTATGGTTGCAAGTAAAACAACCTTTTATAAATGGTCATTTTAAAAAATTACAACCTTTTTTGATTCAATTCTTATTTAATATGGATTTTTAAATGTAATATTATTTACAAATTTCTTTTATTTTAGATTGAATTTTATTTATTACCTTGTCTTCAGATTCTGTTTTTCAGATCACATTCTCTTCACTTCAAGCTCGACATAAACACTCGTGGAGATTGGTTGTCAGCAGTATTCTGAGCCCACCCCAGAGGTGAAGAGAATGTTTAAAATGAAATTTGAAAAAGAAAGATAATTCATACAAAAATATGCAAAAAATAAAAAAAAAATATAATTAGAAAATAAAGCAAAATTTGAAAAAAAATCAAAGTAAAAAGTGCTAAAATGGAGAAATAAAATATGATTAAATAAAACTAAATAAGATGATTAGCAAAGATATAATTGGAGAGAACAGCAAAGTTATTCTCTAAACTCTTATTAAGATTTTAAGTCTGCACTTACAAAACATATTCATTGGCTCCAACAAAAACCACAGTGAAAATATTATTATATGCTCTAAAAATTCCACTCACAAAGTAACTGTGGGTTGTACTGTATGATGGTATTGAGTGGGTGAGTTTTATTGCAATATGATTTCTTTATTTGTTAGTAAGACTAGAAAGGTGCAATTAATCTGACTGTGCAGGGAGCAAAATATTCCCAGAGTCAACAACCCAACTTAAAACGAAGGGCCAAAAAACACAGAAATGCTGCGCAGGATTTTTAAATGTGCAACGGATGGCAAAAAATAACAGTAGTAAACCTCACAGAGGGATTCAGGTAGTTGTGGGAAGAAGCTGTTTTATCAGAACTGGTCAGAGCCCACATTATAGCCCATAACCATGTTTCCACTCCCCGATCAACTTAATGTGCAGACTGGGTCTCCAGGCGATCTGCCATCCTCACGCACTTCTACACCAGCATGGTCACACATGCATGCACACGCAGACACATAGTGTGTACACATATAACTGAATTAAACAACTGGGAGCCTGCGATATTGCAGCCGTTCAGCCAAATAGATGAGGCGTGGGGGGATTTGATAAAACGAGGGGAGAAAAAGAAGAGCCATCGTAAAAGGAAAAAAAGCCAGTTTTTGAGTGTGTGAGGTTTTGGGGGAGGGGGTGATGAGCCGGTAGGAGCTGGGATGATTTGGCATGGATATAAAGAGTGGGGCTAGCCATGGGGCACGTCAACATCTACGCTGAATCCTCATACAAACAAGCAAACACACACACAGTCACACTCTTTTATGTACAGTTCACACAGCGAGACAAGCTCATGTGCTTAACACATTAGTCTGTAACTGCCAAGCTTCAGGGGTGATCATTGCACTTTAAGTGCTAACTGGCCAGCATGCTTAACGTGTGTGAGTTCGAATGCAAGAGTGTGTGAACCTGTGATGAGAATTTTTACTGGATATATAAGAAGCTAATCTGTAGATTATCACTATCATACTTTACAGCAAAGGCACATTATTTTACCAAGCAATCTAGAAACTAAAAAATATTAATCATTTGAGATCATCAAGTTATGCAATGATTTCATCACTTTCTAATCGCACATAAATCTGACACATCCAGGTCTATGAAATCAGAATCCTGCCAAAGGGGCACAAGCAACACACACATGTAAGGCACTCTCCACGTGAATTTTAAACGTTCTATGAGCACAGACTCAACACCATGAGGCCCTGAATATATTTCATTAATGTTCTCTGCACCTGAAGATTCTCTCCTGTTTTTGTGAGTTTATGTCAACTTTGTCACTTTGAGGATGGAACCAACCAGAAAAAGTAAACTGCCTCTGATTGGCTGTGTTTCAGGAAAACCATCCTCTTGAGACGGTACTGATTTCTTCTTAGCTTTGGCTAGTAATGTTGTGTCCTGTCTGGCGATGTGGCAATAAGAGTAACAGTCTTGATGCCAAACAGATTTTGCTTTCACAAGTGGAGCAGTAGGGCTATCGCCATAGTGTTCCGCTTGTTTTATGCATATTAACTGCT